>RDPX01000040.1:275163-371366 GCA_003991215.1 Morbakka virulenta
TTCGATTTCCAAATTTAGAACGTTCGAATTCCAAATTTATAGCGTTGTATTTTTACCGTGTGACAGTTTTGAATTCAGTAAGGGTGTGTCTACACGCCGTAGAAACAAGAGAATGTAAAAATGATCTTCAAAATTTATGTAATTGCAATATATGTTGAAACTGTCGGACGTACGATCAAGTTTTTTTAAAAGACTGTTAGAATCGAAAAAATGGGATGAATGTTATGTATTAGTGTTGATAAGTATTTTAATTATGTTGATAAGCAATCCCTATTAAGATAGCAGGTTAGGTGATAACCTTTAAAAAGAATTTCTGGACTTACAATAGCCCATGTAAATATGTCGGATGTACGCTGTCCTTTATCTTCTACTTTCAAAGTGTTTGTCAAGAAAAGCTGAAAAAACAGTTTCAATTCTGAAAAGTTCATACATTTAGTTGATATTTTGACTGTGTTATAACTTTCATACACAATGTAAGACAAGAGTTTAGTTAAAATTTAGCCCTAAAATCTGTCGGACGTACGAAATGGTCCAAAGAAATGGGAAATTCTACTTATTAAGTCATTCCCAAACATTTTAAAAGTATATTCTTATAATATTGCATTACTATAACCAAAATGTAGCCAAAGTTTCGACGTGAAAGTTTCTCTATCTGCTTATAATTGAGCTTACAGAACGTACATCCGACAGTCTAATTTTATGAAACAAAGATACTCCTTAAAGCCTGCACCGCAGAAAGATATGTGCAACAGTATAACCTTTGGTTTTTCCTAACCCTCAGACCTTTAACCTTCGATTCTTGATAGTCAAGGTTATGAAATCTTAAAAAAAAATTTCAAGGCTGATGTTGATTTATTTAAAAACAGGCCCTTTATGACATTCCTATTAGGCCTATTTGTTATGATTGTTTTTAATTCGCCATTGATAGAGATAAGGTGGTTCGAGTCTCTTGTCTGATGTTTGGGACAGGGTAAAGGAGCTTGTCAATCCATTTTTAGAGCAATGTTATACACTAACAGTCTGGGGGGGGGGAGGGAAACGGGGTTCATAGGGCGTGGTATTAACAGCAGTTATAATGTGCAGGAATAATGTGTTGTATCCTGTGAAAACAATTTTAATAAGTAGATAAACGAGTTTAGAGACTACCTTGAATCTGAGATCATTTTGTGTCCACAGTCTGTCCTTTTATGGAGTACTACCAATACGTTGGGCCACTACACCATCTTCTTATTTCTATCTCCTGATAGGGCTTAGAGTCGAGGTTTTAGTTTGATGAGCTCTGTTTTCTGCAATTATTATCACATCAACGTTACGATATCCATTTTGCCTTTTCTATGGCTATCACCAAGAGAAATGATCTTTCTTAAACTTTTTTCTTTGCTACCCTATTAATTACTACCATCTTGCTTAACTCACTACTTATAACTGCATTCTATTGCTGTTGTAGTTTCACGGCTTTCATTCTTCTTGTTACAATCGTATCTTACTTCCTGTGGCTGCTAGACATAAAAACTCTTGTTTATCGAATTATTTTCCTTCTTGTTTTGACTTGAATCCATTCAAATGTAACTCAGACCTATTCCTTTGGTTTAAACTTAGCTTTCTTCAGGGCCCCTAGAGCTGAGGGCCCTCTTGATTTATTTTTTTTATAATAGAGCAGATATTTTTAGGCTATAGCCTGTTTAGGACCTTGTGAACAAAACTTAACATAATACCATTCGCTCGTGTTCTTATCAGTCATGTATTTGGTTTTAACGCCAGATTTTGACATTTTAAACTCAATATTCTTTGTCTACAGATATACCTTATTGTATTTTGTTAATTTTCTAATTTTGTTACACGGTGTCTTTGTTAGTGTTAAGAGCGTCTTGAAACTTATATTAACAAGACTCTGAAAGTTGCAACCACTCTGAAATCCTTGGAAAGTAAAAAATGACAGTTTTTTTTAATTTAAAAGTTCTTGTTCCAAGGCCAAGGTCGTCCAATCTTTTGGAAAGTTTCTTTGGAATTGTTCCACGTCCACCTGTTATAATAGGGATTTTTTTTTATGTTACATAGTTTCTTTAGATCTCGTACTAGGCTTGGATAGTTTTCTACTTTTCCCATCTCCTTTTCATTCGTAAGGTACGACAAAGCCTTATTTTGCATTCTCTCTTTCCTCATCAATGAGAATGACATCAAGGCCTCTGGCTTGTATGACATGGTCTGTCTGGATAATAATACCCCATAGTAACTTACAGCTGTTGTTTTCAATAGCTATGTTTGGTTGTTGTTTATACTATATTTCCGTTACGGCTAATCCATACTTTGGATAAAATTAGCAATGTGTTTTCCCAAATCAATCGCATGGAAGTTTATACTGCTATTGGTCTAGCATGCTACATTCACTAAGAATGTGATTTAATGTTTCTTCTACCTTTCTACAGGCTCACATATTTGCTTTCTTTCTGTCTGTTGTTAATCTTATAACTAATAAAATTGATTCTTATTGCTTGTTCTTTAGCTGCTCGGGTTAACGATTCCGTTTCACGTTTAATCACTACCCCTTTAAGCCACGCCTACATTTCTTTTCCTACTTCGTCATCCGATTGTTCTTAAACTGGCCATTGTTGCATTTTAAGTTTCTTTCGATTTAAAGTCCATCTCAACTTCTTTATTACCCTTATATCTCTGTGCCGTGTCAGGATATATTGCTGTCGTTGGAGAATCCCTTTTCCCCCTAATTTTCTCTTCTGTTATTATAATATTTTTTTGTTCTTTTTTCTGGCAGAATTCCTGTTACATTTTTTTTCAACCACTTTGCACCTTCTTTCACATTGGATCTTTTTTATCCATATCACCGACCAAAACTATTTGACTTCTTTTGCATCTGGTACTTCATTTCGTTGGCTGTTCTTCATTTCCATAAAGTTGACTGCAAAACCTTATTATTTTGGGAAAATATTTTGCTTGTATTAGTTGATTCTTCTGCTGAATTTCTTAATTTTACCAATTTTTAGGTTTTCTTTGCTTTATCTATTCTTTTATACTTCTATGTCCTTTTTATCTGGTCTTGTATATACTTTTAAGATTGGCTCTACATTTGGGTTTGATTTTTCCTTTTGTCAACGGTCTTTTCTACCATGGCTCCTTTTTCTCACTAGAGACTGTCAGTAACTATACTTTTCCCAGTGTATAACAGATCATCAGCTCTCTATACATCTTTACGTACATTGTTTTCTAAAACAGCATGCACTTTCTGAACAGCTTTGCTGATCGTGGCCCTGTCTATTTCTGGCAATGGTTGTAATTGCACTTCCTATTTGTGAAATATATTTTCGATCTTGTCGACTATAAAGCCTCTAATGCTGATAATTATTCTCTTCTTCTATACTTGGATCAGTCTTGATCTGCTGTGACCCGTCAAATCATTTCTGCGATGTTCTCCACGTATCTTGCATTCTCCACGTAGAATGCAAAGAGTTATTTTTTCAATGGAGTTTCTGCCACATGAAAAGGTACTTTTCCAACAGGCGATATGGAAGGGTCATAAAACACATTCAAAAAAGACATTGTTACTTCTTTTGTAAAACTGTCAGCCCCAGAAAGTAAGGAAATATGTATCCATTCATGGTGAGCTGAAGAGGACCTAGAGAATAGGTGCCGAGAGGGGCGGACAACGGTGCAAATGGTGAAAATGCACCAGTCGAATTTGGTAAAAAAAATGTTGTCAAGTTGCCTTGTTGTTTTGTCCCATAGAATAATTCGCAGTTTTTCTTCTGTCTGTTAAGTGTTGGTAGAGAATAACCGGTAGTTTCAGTTCAGCAACACTGAGTTGCCCGTGACAACAAATAGGTTGTAACAAACTAAATGCTGACATGTGAATCTCTCACAGATGCCATAACTTGAACATCAATTGACTTAAAATGGTATTCGGCTTATTTAATCAGCCATTCTGAACATAATACATTTGCTTGCGGTAGCGAAATAATAACCGACTCTAGAAATATTCAAACTTCAAAAAGGAAGGTTTTAGAAAGGACAACTAAACACATACAGGATGAAAAAGCTTTATCAATCTGCAAGAAAAAACACATAAAAAACACTTGATTTAAAAGAAGCGAGTAATTGCATGATACGTGGTCACATTCGTTAAGGCTGATCTTTAAGCAAATATGAATTTGGCAAGATTTATCCATCGCCTCGCCCTAAAAACCGGAAACAATAAACATTTCTCTGAGACAACTCTGAAAAAAGCCATTCAACTTACGTTTACCAGCAAGAAAAACGTGGCAGTCATTAAGAATAAAAATCAATTTTTGCATTCGTTTAAACAACTTATTTCGGCAGACAAAAAATAGAAACCCTTTTCCCTATAATTTAATGTAGCTGGTAAGCTCCTCCTTGGTCGGACAAAGAGAACCACTGGAAGACGGGAGAAACACGAGCGAAAATCAACAAATGACACTTGAACATCGAACATTGAAGAAACAATCGAAACCACTGATGTAGGGTAATTATCATCTCGTGAGCCGTAAGCTTTTTCTATGCTACATTTCGAGAGATATTTGTCCAATCGTCAGGCTCCTGACAGTGGGACAAGTATTTCTCGAAACGTATCTCAAAGCAAGCTTACGACTCTCGAGATGATAATCATCCTACTGCATCAACGATTTCTCTGAGTCCATAAAGTCAAGAATCTTCAGGATTATCAGCGAAACCATTGTTTGTCGAAGGAAACCAGCGACTCCCCGAAAAGGGACAAAGGAAAAGGACAGATGGACAGATGGACAGAAAAACAGAAAGTCGATTGTCTCGTTAGGCTCAGGAGAAAAAGTCGGTTTTCTTGGAGAAAAAAAGATAAAAATAAAATCTGTTTTAAAGACGGATATAGACCTCCAGGGCCTACACCTCCATCCATCTTGGAGGAGTAGTGCTGACAAACGTTTACGCTCGGATCGATTGTTCTCATATGCAAATTCTTCAGTAGCATATTGGCAAATTAGTATACGTGGAAACAGTGAGAGGAACAGTGGCTAAAAATTTCACTGGCAGTTGTAGATGTAAAGTTCTATTAAAGTACGAGTGTATCCTAGGAAACCTCACAAATAGCCTTGAATTTATCACGTTTATTAATAAATAAATCTTTAAATGACGTACATATAGTCCATTGAAGATACATTTCTTGTGTTTATCACCTGGTAATTGTCAATCAATTTGTCTTCCCATTCCATGGGAAATACATGATGGTTTCGTCTTGCAAACTCCACAAATCGATTGGCCAGAAACTGACTCATGTGCAAAGCTTCCAAAGACCGTTCAATATCCAGTGTAGCATTCCATTCAAATCTTACCTTTTCCGGATGCCACTGAAGTCCAAATATTGGGTAGTTTTTTGCTATACATACAGAGGAAAAACAAATTAAAATGTTACTCTTTAAAGTGCGTTACCTGTATTTATTAAGTAAGACATTGCTGTACTTTTCTAACATCAAGTCTACTTTGTGAGGTAACATATCTTTCATTTTTCAAATTGTAAAACAGATTAATAAATTAGTATTAACTTATGTGGAGAGCTAAAAACATTATCTAGAAAATAATAAAAGAAGCCATATGGAGATACAAAAATATGTGAGGCAGAATTGGAATTAGAGGGGTGTAATTTAAACAGGAAAACTGTTCACAGTTGACAACCTGCTGTTTGCGTGCCAAATCTTGTAGATGTACAAGTTTACAGGGGGTAAACCACTTTCATATTTTTTGCTGTTAACAGGACTCAAATGATAATCACATGGTAGTAAACAGACAAAATGATAAACAGTAAATACTGCATAAGCATACTGGGCTAAAATATTGATAATGGAAGAGAAATAGGAAACAATGAAAACAATACCAATGACCAAACAACAAACAAAGAAGATAGATGTGAATGAATTGAAAATGTTGACGTTTGCCATGGGAAAGACCAGACTGGGCAGGACACGAAAAGAGACAGTGAAGGATCAGCTGGGAGTAACTGCTAGGTTAGGAGAAAAAGCGAGAGAAGCAAGGCTAAGAGGACTTGCACATGTCATGAGGTGGGAAGAGGATTACGTCGGAAAAAGGGTGATGAAAATGCAACCTCCGGGAAGAAAAAAGAGAGGACACCCAAAATGAAGATTCTCCGGTTCCATCAAGAAGGATATGGAAACATTTGGCATGTCAGTGGCAGATGCTACTGACAGATGAAAATGGCGAAAGAGAGTCCCCTGCGGGGACCCAATTTAAATTGGAGAAGTAGAAAGAAAGAAGAACAAGAAGAAGAAGGAAGAGAAATAAAATTTAAATTGGTGGAAGAAGAGTTACCTAAACATATATTTTTTATATATTTAAATGTATGTGGTGGTGTATCTGTCTGAATATGCAGTAAAACATACATTAGTACAGAAAACAAAGCGCACACAAAGGTAAGTACATAAAGTATGCAAATATTAACAAATGCTTCAGATAATACACTAGTAGGTGAGGAATGGGCTAGAGGGGTAAACATTAATACAATAAAAGGCATTTGATAATGCAATGGCTCCATATGGAATATTGTAGATCTCCTTCAAATCTACTATAACAGACATCACACTATAAAGGCAAAGTAAAATGCACTTTAGATAATGATTGTGGTTATAATTAAGTGTTTAAGTAACGGATTTTCGGGTTGTACAGGTTAATTAACAAACATGCAACTGAACTGAACTCTAATACTGGTTTATTTGACAGACAAAACTACCATTCGTGTAGTAGTATTGAAAACTAGGTGGGTTTGTATGAATGACTGCAGTACAACATCGAAAGCCGTTTGGGAATTTAAGTCAATCTTATCCGATCCACATGATTTTTCATCTATTGCTGTTTTACATTTTGTGTTATTTATACAATCCTTTTTATACCCGTCAACATCAAGTTGGAACTGATACCCCAAACTTGCACTTTTTCCTGAACGAATTCAGCTGTCAGCTATACTACAAGAGTTTCGTTCATGCTAATTCTGTTTTAACAGAGTTCATAGAAACAATACAGAAACAACTATCCAATAGAAATAAAGCAGGCCATACCTTCAATTGTTGAAACGAATTCTAAACCACTGCTATCCTTAGCTGTAGTTATAATATCATAAAATCTGGAAAGGTTGTCATTCCTTACAAAATTTTCAAGCAGAAGACTGTACATGTGGTGATGAAATGCTAATTTTTTGCGTTTTAGAGCTTGTTTAATATTTTTTGGAAGACCATTCAGCAGTTTGCTGCGACTAGCAGTTTCAGAAAAAATTTCCTCGTATCTTCTGTTCCAAGAATCTGTGTGGCTCCGAACTAAGTCCCCAACAATGTAGGCCAACTGTTGCTGAATACCTAAACATATCCCTATCATTGGATAGGCATCACTCTGCTTGTGACTTCTTTTGATTAACCGAAAAAATATGTTTGTAATGTTATGATAGGATGAATTTGTCATCCATACATGACCACCTTGAAAAGAAATAATGAAAAAAGATTCAGACAATTTTAGGTGAACAAATTTTTGATCAGCATGATTGCAAATCTTTAATATAAGTATGAGTACCACGACGAAAGCTTTGAGGGTAAATTCAGAAAAACAGGCAACTCAGTGTAAATCAGCATTCCAATAAATGATATTAATATAATACTTGTTATGCATATATTGATTTAACTAGGCCATGACTTTTAGGACATTTTGAGACAACTTGTAAAGTAAATCAACTACTAAACTAAGTAAAGTTACATGTGTGAGAGATTCTTTTCCACAAGTTATTCACAAGAAAAGCTTAATTAAAGATCTGTCGTACAATTTCTGAATAAAGAAAGGCCATCGATAAATAAAAAAAGGTCCAGTGCGATTTAAAAAAATACAATAATGAGGAATCTTTTTTAATGTCGCTGGTCTCTAAATTTGTTTTAGTGACACAGAGGATACGCGGTCTAATTTTTATTACCTCTGTAATCAAAAACCCGCTTTCGCGGCACTTCCTTCTTGTCTTTATATTGCTTTGATTTCAATTTTCACTTAAGGTTCAAATGTTCATAGAATATAAAAAAATTGAGACAACTTGTTGGGTGGAGGGTAAAGGATATTTTGTGGAAGAATTTTTATTAGGAAAGCAAAAACTGAGTAAAAAAGCTCATAAAAATAAAAAATACTGAAAGAAATCCATCAGGACAGACCCCTTTCTGTATCAGTTTGATCCCCAACAGTACTAAACAAGCACTTCCTCGTTGGATAAAAAAAAATTAGAGTTGCGACTGTTTAAGCGAATCATTTTTTTAAGAAGAGCTGGAGTTTAAGAGAACCATTTGCTGAAAAATGAGAAAAGAAGGCTACGCATGGCTGGCAATTTCAAGGCATTGCACAAAATTCCGACTTCAGTAATGTTCTTACAGCGAAACCACTACAAACCACTGTTCTTGATGACAATGTCTGGGCCGTTTGCTTGTTTGGTACGATCCGTTTGTATGGGAAAATCCCACAAGATCGTAACATCCTTACTTTCAGTTACAGGTGCTGGATGATGTTCATACCAGCCAGCTTGCGTTTCAATGGAAAAGTGCTGACAAATTTTCCAATGAAGGTATTGGCCAACTCGATCATGACGGATTTTATATTCGTTTGGTGTTAGTACCGAGCAGCCAGAGATAAGGTGGTCAATAGTTTCGGTTTTGTCCTCACAGAACCTACATTCTTGATTGGCACCATTATGTAAAACATTAGCTTGCAACCACTGATGGGTTGCTTCTTTGTC
The DNA here is from genome assembly GCA_003991215.1 of Morbakka virulenta. NCBI lineage: Eukaryota > Metazoa > Cnidaria > Cubozoa > Carybdeida > Carukiidae > Morbakka > Morbakka virulenta. Next base: position 283,931 of record RDPX01000040.1, read on the forward strand.
TACATCAGCATTGTTGCTTCGGGCTGCGAACTGTCCGTGGAGAGGTTTTTCTTGCCACCTAGATTCGAGTCTGTCCAACTGTCAAATGCTTTTTTGTAGTCAGTCCAGGCCGCACTTAAATTTTTGTGCTTAGTATGTGCATTTTCAAAAATCGTTTTATTTATAAGGGGTTGGTCTTTACAACCATATGAACCTCTTTTACATCCTTTCTGTTCAATTGGGAAAATATTTTGTGCATCCATATGAATATAAGTTCTATTAGTTAATATCGATGTAAGTAGTTTATAAGACGTAGAGAGACAGGTAATCAGGCGGTACTTCTTAGGGTTCCTTGTTTCGTTACATTTTGGTAACAAATAGGTAGTTCCAAGGCAAAACCACTTTGGTATAGTTTCGGGTTCTGTCATAATCTTGTTGAAAATAACTGCAATCCTATCATGGGAAGAAGTGAGAGAGTGTAGCCAGAAATTTGGCACTTCGTCTATTCCGGGGGACTTCCATTTATGAGATGTTTTAGGAGCCTTTTTAACTTCGCCTGTTGTAATTTCAACCCATATCTGCTCTGGTATATCCCTTGTGCTTTCTTCCAAATCTTGCAACTATTCCATATTTTCATTAAAACCCTTCTCATTACCCCAGACCTTATTCCAAAATTCACGAACCTCGTCTTCCGTCGGCACATCCTCTACAGTTATTGTTTCTTTCCCGATTTCACGATAAAACTTTTTAGCATCCGTTTCAAAGATTTTGTTCTGCCTGTAGAACTTTAATCTACGTAACCTCTGCGCCTTAACCTGCAACCTTTGTTTCAATTCTTCCTGCAAACTTGGCAATTGCTCTCTGTCTTTAATGTCATATTTTCCTAGCTTTACCCGACATTTTTTTTGCAGTTCCTCCATCAGTGATATCTCCCTCCTAAAGGTTTCGATTTCCTTTTCTATCTTTAATTGCCATTTCCGTTTACTGGCTTTTTTGGTACTTTTTACCTTCTTAATTTTGATTCCACATTTGGTTTGAATAACCTTTCCTGTTGCATACATTAACTCATTGAGTTCAGTCAAGTTTGGATTAATTTCATTCCAGATTATTTCTAAGGCTTTATTTACCAAATTAAAGATATTTTTGAATTTGTGAGGGTGTCTGATTTTAAGTAATGACTCTCTATCCTCGATTTTAGTGTGCTGAACTACTGAAAACTCTTCTAAAATGTCTATCTTCATATTTGCCAGCTCTTCTTCGTCTACTTCAATAGCTGGTACAGGTCCTACAGGTTCTTGCTGTTTCTCCTCTAACCCATTTAAGTTACCATGCACATCAATATTTTCATTAATTGTCAAAATATCACCATCCTTTTGTTGTAACTCATTTCCCAGATCTTCTACTAAATTCTCAGTTGTATCGTCTTTTATTCTTTCCTTAATGTTTGAGATTTCAACTTCTGTTAATTTCTTTTCGCGAATTATACATCTCCTTTGATTAGCTAATCTGCTCGCATCCATACCTTCCACTTTATCACTATTATTATTTCTTCCACACCAGATTTTAAACATGTCGTCAGAATTATTAGTTTCAGGTTTTTCAAGTGTGTAATAAAAACAGTATATAACTTCAACACTTTTCCCTAGTCCATTTATTTATTTTTTTATTTTCGAGGTGTGGTATTATATTACTAGTAAGTAGTTCCGAAGGGCCAGGGGTGAGGGTTACCTCGTTCTGGTGACCTTGCGTACTTTCGTTTTGAAAAGAGGTAGACCTAGTTGCATTCTTTTCGACCTCAGGCTGGTCTCTCCCAGAGGGACGCGTCCCTTGTTGACCCGCGCTACGGACGAGGCGTTATGATTTACTTCTTGTTTTAATTTTGCTATTTAAGATGTATTTTAGCCTTACTGCCAAGAGTAAGGATTGGTTTATGTAAGGTTTTCCTTCCCTGGTATTTTTATTGTGACACCATCACCAGGGAGGTTGCCAACCAAGGCTAAAGAGCCCCCTACCCATGGGGCAGACTTAACCCCGCCGGATGCCAATCCGGCACTTTAAAGTCTCGGGGTTGGCTTACAGGTGCTACACCTTGCCCAAGGGTGACCTGAAGGTAGTTGTGACAAAGGGTAACCTCATTCGCCCACGTCGAAATTCCACAACCGAATACCCAGGACAATTATTATTATTATTATTATTAACTATTCCTCTTAAATAATTTAAATCACAGGCTGTTTTCACTTTTGCTTCCTGAAACGACAGTGAAACTGTGATAGCCGTTTAATTAAATATTATTTAATGTCAAAATATGTAATGAAATAATACAACAATAAAGCAATACAGTGGTACTCAAAATGGCATTAGTGGAATGAATGGTGGTATATTAAGTGACTTGTTTTTTTGTACGTGGCAACGTAGTTGACAGCTTGAGGCCTAATGCGACTGTTAGTGTATCTCTGACGTTGATCATTCTTCCTGACAACGGTAAAAGCAAGTCTAGCACAGATAGATTGATGGACAAGGCAACACAAAGCAAATGGCTGCATTTGTAAATTAGGGATACTAAGAAGCCATTGCTGACAAAAATACCGGTAAGGTCATCTCCTGAAATAAACCTTTGTTTTCAAGTCATTTTTTATCTTAATCAACTCCTCTTTGGGAATGTGGCCAGGGGGTTGAGCAAGCCCGTTGAGTCACCTGCCGGTCCCAAATAAATACAAAGGGTGGACGTCAGGAAGAGCATCCGGTCCGTAAAAACATGCAACAACAAACATGTTGGAAAAATTGAGAAAATCAGATAATGCTAGGGCATACCCCGTAAGCGATGTGCGGTGGAGCCATGGCCTTGAAGCTGTGAAAAGAGGACAAGCGAGGTCAAACAAAATAAGGAGTGCTGCTCTCAAAGTAGGAAGACTCCCTGGAAATGGAGGGAAATAGCAGACATGGTGAGAAGAAGGAAAGCAGATATACTCTGTCTACAGGAAACACGCTGTACAGGTTGAAAGTCTAGAGGGAAAGCCAGGGACATCGGTGAAGGATATGTGCTGTACTATAGTAGGGGTGGGATACCGATAAATTATGTTGGAGATTATGTTAGTTACCATGGTTTGCAGCAGTGCATCTCTGATCACTTGCGGCGGGCGGGAAAAGGAAGTGAAAACAGAAAAGGAGGATGAAAAAAAACTTTTTAATTGAGAAGCAATAAAAACAATACGGTTTATAGTTACTCTACTAGCGTCAATACCATAACAAGCACTGTGATTTCCAATACCCTAGCAGTAAAAACAGTCCTACTGAATGATAAGTATAAGCACTAAATGATCCTAAGTATGCGAGTAGCAGACTACCTGTTAAAAACTTGAAGGTGGAAATCCAAATGCTTGAAAACCTCTACTTTCTCACACAAACCGAAAAAAACTAAAACTACCCTTGTATTTCTGATATGACTCGTCCCACTGAGGAAACAATGAGTGCTCGTCTTAAGCTGTCATCCAGGGACAGAATCTCGTACTGACACAGTAAAGTCCATAGCTCACCACAGCAGGCAAGTTAAGAAAAGAGCTAAAAGATACCCTTACCCTTGCTCAAGAATGACGTTGTAATCTGTATGATGAAAACTAATGTCCTGTATGACCCAAGCTATACTTCAAATAAAATCCTCTTCTGCTTCCAATTTAAAAACAGGTGTCTCTAAAGCACTGTGAAATATTTTGAACTCAATAGTCTCCACTATAAATTACAACAGCCATAAAACGTTCTGTCTAGAGGCCATAAAATATTAATCTGCTCCGATAGATATTACTATACCTCAATTAGTAGATATTACAAATATATCAACCTACCGTTGCCTGTCTACCAATATAAGGATAGTAACCTCTTATATTAATAGATAGACGAAGCAAGTCACCATTACATAATATTACAAGTCTACTATAGTATAGGTCAATCAAGGTTATATTATATTGTGTTAAGTTATGTTATATAACAGTTGAGTAGAAGAATATACTTTCTTGATCACAACATATCCTCTGCTTGAATAATTAAGACGGGGGACTCAATTTCCCGGCCTCTACATCAGCGTGAGTTTGCAAGCTACTTTTTAATCTAGGTATTTGATAATTATTTGGAAAACTAATCTAAAGTCATTGATTGATTTACGCTGATTTAAGATTGACAGCCTTACTTTAATGCACAACAGATAACTTTGCCGCCGTGTTTTAGTCGATGGTTACTTTTGCTGATTTTGTGACCATTTGATAACTATTGTTATTAACATACATAAGTGGCACAATAAAAAACTACATTCACCTGGTGTGTCCTGGTAAAAAGCATTGGAAGTCGTGACTAAATACTTCTGGGTGGCCCTTTAGGCAAGACCCAGCCCATACTTAGCTCCTATATCCAGTTTATGTGAAGCCATGACAGGCAGGTGGCGAAAGAATTGTTGAGCAACAATTTATTTTTAGGAACTAGTCAGCTTGTTAAGTGTACCAGATGATAACTATCGTGTTTTACAATGGCCGAGGCAATCTAGTCAATATGAGCACTGCTCCCATAGAAAGTAACTGCAACCTACTATGGGTATTAATTCAAAAGAAAACCATGGTATCACAAATCAAGAGGATGGCAATGAACTGCGAGAAAGGAATTACTTGGATCTCAAGCAACTACTCGCTAGGTAAAGATAGCCATGTGCGAGAGGTAACACCAGATAATCATAAAGCTACTATTAGCAACATTACTCAAGTAAAGATTGGGACGCTGAAAATCCACACGCATTGGTACAGAAAGAAAAATTAGAAAAATTAAAGCATCAAATGAGGAGAATAAAGACAAACATATTTGGGTCATCCCAGGTGTGATGGTAGAATTCAGATCTTACAACTTCGGATGAATTTACTGTGTTGTATTCAGGAGGGAATTAAAATATAGAAAAGTTGGTCATATACTAGATTCTGCAAGGTCTTGAGCATGGAAAGATCCTGGAGTGGAAATTACGGGATAATTATTGGCAAGCTTAAAGAGAACCTATTTGATGTCGGAATTACTCAGACGTGCGCCTTGGCTGCGGCAAAAGACTTATTTCAGCTCTTATTTATTACCTAATGCCTTGAGCTGCTTCAACGCTTTTAACTTTTTTGTCAAGAGTTTCAACCCATGAAGGTTGATACCATTTAAAAGGCTATGAAGCAGTTTAAATCCCAAGCCTTTAGGTAAAAAAAATATGGTGACTTTAATGCCGAAGTCCGAAAAGAGAAAATAGATAAGGGAGCAGGAATTTTTGAATTACGAAGGTAAACGTAAAAGGAGAAAACTTGTAGAATTGTGCAGGGAACGCAATCTTGAAGTAATGAATGCTTGATTTTAAAATCATCCACACAGATTCTGGCCATGGAAAAGCCACGGTGGTGTCACGAATAAATTGACTTCATTCTCCTACAACAAAGCTTCCACAATTCTTTAACCTTATTTACGCCAATGTCAGATGCAGATTGTGGAAGTGATCACATTCCAATTATAAGTGTCATGAAAGTGAAATAAAAGCAGATGAAGAATAGTACAAAATCATAGACTTTCAGCTTGGCCTGCTGAAAACAGAAGAAGCGTATTTAAAAAAGCTATTCTACTCATGAGGAAAACAAATTTATTTCATTGGAGGATCTCACAGATGCTGAATCGTTGTGAGAGAAAATGACAGAAAATATTCACAAAGAAGCTAAAGAATCCCTGCCACCGAAAAGAAATAACACAAGAAGTGGATGCCTCCTGAAATCTTTACCTAACGGATGATTAAAGAAAATCCAAAGGGGATTAAGCTAATTACAACAAACTGAACAAACTTAAAAAAAAATGTTAAGAAGTCAAATATACATGGATTTATTTTCAGTGTAAATACGTCGAGCACAATAAATCCCAAGATGCGAGCATCGTGCCTCATAAAATTGAAGAGGTGACAGGACAATATCCATCAGCGAGTATAAGATGCAATTGATGTATATTGTTTTGTCTCATGACGTTAATTAATACAAAGAATGACGTCAGGGTAAAAGTCAACAAACATATTCCTAAACATTGTTTTCTGAACTGTATTATGTTTACAAAGTGGAAGCTTAAGTACAGCAATAAAAATAATCTGGTTAAAACCCTAGCTATGAAATCTTACTTTCTACCTCAAATGGTTGTAAATGACAGTTAGACCACAGCGTATCCAGTTTAGAGTAACTTCTATTTTCTTTTTAGTTGTTACCTTTTTCAAATTCCTATCAGAAACTGAAAACATATACAGTTTAAATGGCTTGTATTTTTGACGCCAAGATAGTCATTTGTCAACATAAAATAAGAATATTTTTGTAGCTGCAACTACAACTTGGGCCGAATTAAAGGTACCAAAGCCCCAATGATACTTAATAAAAACTGCATATTTAGCAAGCAAACAAACAAATTCAAGTAATATAAATATATGAGACTGAAAACAAAAAAATTAAAAATTTGTTCACTGCAATTTTATTGAAACTTTGTACTTTACTGCCGACTTCTTTTGAGAATTACCAAAAGGCGAGTGTCGACCTTCAGGAAGATTCGAGGGCTTCCTTGAAAACCGACATGTTAGAGGTCTATAACTTCTACATTTACTAGCTTCATGGTTAATATGTCCCGTACTAAAACCCAACTAAAGAAATTAAGCTTCCAGAGCGTGCATAAAATATAAATTTTCTGGACACATTATCTGCAAAGATTTTTTTAAATGTGTGTCTTTATTAACATTAATTTAAATATGAAAGCACACTCCCCACCAACTGTTTTCAAGCAAATTAGCTACTACATTCATTACCTTTCTTTCCTGTTTTCGGAAGCAAAGGAGTAGGACTATCTACCTATGGTTAATAAAAACATTTTAACCCTTAAGTTGACAAAATCATAGAATTATGACAATCTTATTTAATTTATGAAAGCAACATATTTTCTTATTCCTTTTAGCATCTTTTATTTTTTTGCATTCTGTTAAAGGCAAGTATAAAATAAAACATACACAACCTAGATAGCAGGAAGTTATGACAACACAAATAATATCAAGGTCTCCTCCCACCTGGCAGAAGAACTCCATTTGTTTTGTTAAAGATTCTTTCTACAGCCTCTGAGTCCATATCGGCTTTAACTGGTAGCACACGGGCTCCTGCTGACTCAATAAACTTGACATAGCTGGCCGTAATATACGATTTCCCTGTAACATGTGGATAACGCTGGAGAATATCAACTCTATCAAATTGTTGAGCAACTACTGCAATTACTGGTTTATCGTTGATTCTGCAGTTTGGGTCTATATACTGTTTCCCAATAACCAATGAAATACAAAGAAAGGATGTGAGAGATAGTCCTTGCTTGATTCTGCTCATTTTACGAATTCTACTAGCAACCTAAACTAATGCCAAGGAGTAACTATTTGGTAGGATGGTGATATTGAAGACCAGAAAAGAAGACAAGACTTTCTCAAGTTTATCGTTTGAAAGGACCCTTTAAAGTTTAAACGAATACAATTTATGTCCAGAAACATTTTGTGGAACACAAAGCGGTCTTTTTGTTCCATTCAAGATCAGCCTAATTCTACAGAGAATATGAATTTAATCAAGATAAATAGTAGCTCACTGAAGAACTCCCTCAAGCTTTCTTTTTATTCCCTGGTGGTGGCTTGCAAATTCATTTCTGCAAAAAAATTTATTGGAGTCTTACTCTGTTTGTAGATTCAACCGAATAGACAGGTGGGTAGATGTCAGACAGAATGAGGGATATATATATATGTCAAAAACTACATTAAAAGTAGGTTTTTTTTAAAATTATAGATTTCATACAAATGAATCAAATTAGGCTGACGCTATACATGTTTACGCATTTACTGACGATCCAGGTGAAGAGGTTAAAGATGACTTCATAGGGGTGCAAGAATATCCTAGATAGATGCACGAGATATGCCATGAGACATGAAAACAAAGGTTCTCAATACGAATGTCTTGGAGCTTTGTAGATGAGAGGGAGAGAATGGACAAAAAATTCTGTTTCTCAATTCTAAAAGATTAAAAAGGCTTAGTAAATACAAAAACAAGAAGGAAACATGAAAGAGCTTTAAATCAGACAAAAGAACTATACGGATATTAAGGTAAGCGAGGAGTATAAAGCTGCAAGGAAACAACATATTAGAACACTGAACTGTCTCCTAAATAAATTTTGTAATGAAGGATCCAAGCAGGACAAAGCCGTCCTAGATAAGAATAGAAATCTTACTAGCAGTAAGAAAGGAGTACAAGCTTTTGGAAACTATCGATAGAGAGGGTTGATTTGAACTTGCCGGTGTAATTAAAAGAGTTGCATTTAACAGAAGTCTACCAAAGAAGGTCAAGTTAGCTATTATAAGCTTACAGAATGGGAAGGCGGGAATAGACTCCATTATGGCAGTTATTAGAAGCAAACACAGAATTTTGAGCTACAAAAATTAACCAACTGTTGAAAAAACTATGGAAGCATAAAACGATCACGAAGAAATAGGGAAAAAGTTTGATCAAGCTAGCTAAGAAACGAAATTTTAAGAAACACAACAGCTTGAAACGCATACTTTTCTACTTTTCCTAGACAAAATACTTGGCAGGTTAATCAAGGATTGTGTAATGAAAGCAGTGGACGAAAGGCTGAGAAACAAACGAGTGGGCTACAGTTAAGGGAGAGGAAAAACATATCAAGCGTTTGTATGAAGGGACGTAATTGAGCAAGTGAGTGAATGTTAAGCGATATCATACTTGGATTTTTAGATTTCTAGAACGTCATTGATTCAACTCATCTTAACAGCCTATTGATAATTAATTATAAAGGGAAATAAGGGATATCGAGGAAAATTGAGCAAATAGGATTGCTTCATAAGAAATCCCGCTGAAGACCAAAGATAAAAATACAAATGCTTTGTTGTTCATTATTATCGAGTGGTTACACACCATCTATTGGTGGATGGGTGAAAAACCCGCATTCAGCGCCCAGCAACAAGCCAGGTAAGTTGAATACAGGCACATGTACCGTAGCCACAAGAGTGAGATAAAATAACCAAATAAAAATTTGTTGTTCATTATTATTATTATTATTACTATTATTATTATTATTATTATTATTATTAATATATTATTATTATCATCATCGATTTCCAACTTATTCCATGGCAGTTTTACGTNATTATCGAGTGGTTACACACCATCTATTGGTGGATGGGTGAAAAACCCGCATTCAGCGCCCAGCAACAAGCCAGGTAAGTTGAATACAGGCACATGTACCGTAGCCACAAGAGTGAGATAAAATAACCAAATAAAAATTTGTTGTTCATTATTATTATTATTATTACTATTATTATTATTATTATTATTATTATTAATATATTATTATTATCATCATCGATTTCCAACTTATTCACTGGCAGCTTTAAGTCTGTCTGTGTGAGAAAGAGCCATTACAACCAGTAACTAAAGGTCTCGCATCATAGTCTTTGCCTTTCAGTGTCCTAATACCTTGTGCAAAATCCTAGCTGTTCCTAATACAGTTGTTTCCTGGACTTCGGCAATGTTGATCTAAATCCTAATCCTTTTCATGTATTTAGTGAAATTTTTCGTCACACTCCCAAGAATTATCATTATTATTTTCATTATTATTATTATTATTATTATTGCTAACAGCTGTTTTCAATCGATTTTTGCATCTGTTAAGTTGATACCTTCGACGATTGACTGCGTAATTAGATTTATGAACGATTCGATTTATGATCACTTTAAACGCACATGCGGCACTACAAATAAGAACTTCGACGAATGGTACTAAGGGAAATATCAAGACCGCAAAGTAAACAATTTAAAAAAGGACTTAAAATCACTTGAAAAAAAGGAACGCATCGGTCATGGAAATCAAATATGTTTCCCATTTGCTTCGCGAAATACTGACTTCTTACCATCACAATCACACTCTATCTAACCACGATAACTTCATCTCCAAAAACTTTTGGGGCTACGTAAAGCGTGTGCCGCAAAAGAGCTCTACAATACTTCCTACCTTCTCAAAAGTCTGTTGCTCCCAATAGTTTTCAAAAATACTTTCATCGACAATTCCTAACAAACACTTTACAATTCCATCATGGATACCGTCTTTTAACGAACCCGAGCACCCTTTTAACACTAATCCTCCATCATATCAAAAAATCACATCAGTTATTCGTCGTATGAAGTCATCTGCCTCACCATGCCCACTAGATAAAATATCCATAATTTGCTTTAAACGATGTCCCTATCCACGGTCCTTCCTCACAGAAATAATTAAAATCATATGGATTTCTGGCAAAGTTCCTCCTGAATGGAAAAAGGGCTGTACGATTTTAATACACAAGAAGGGTAACACAGATGACCCTTCTAACTTTCGACCAATTACTCTTCAAACGGTTTCATTAAAAGTTTTTACATCCTGTTTGCGTGACTCTATTTGAATACCTGAAGGAAAATAACTTCGTTGAACATAAGATTCAAAAAGGCTTCACNAAGTCTGTTGCTCCCAATAGTTTTCAAAAATACTTTCATCGACAATTCCTAACAAACACTTTACAATTCCATCATGGATACCGTCTTTTAACGAACCCGAGCACCCTTTTAACACTAATCCTCCATCATATCAAAAAATCACATCAGTTATTCGTCGTATGAAGTCATCTGCCTCACCATGCCCACTAGATAAAATATCCATAATTTGCTTTAAACGATGTCCCTATCCACGGTCCTTCCTCACAGAAATAATTAAAATCATATGGATTTCTGACAAAGTTCCTCCTGAATGGAAAAAGGCCTGTACTATTTTAATACACAAGAGTGGTAACACTGATGACCCCTTCTAACTTTCGACCAATTGCTCTTGAAACCGTTCCATTGAAAGTATTTACATCTTGTTTGCGTGACACAGTATTTGAATACCTAAAGGATAATAACTTCGTTGAACATAAGATTCAAAAAGGCTTTACTTCTAAGACCTCGAGTACTTTAGAACATACTGCAATGATGGCACATGTAATAAACAAGGCTCGGACTAATCAACGCTCCTTAGTCATTACTCTTTTAGACCTAAAAATGCTTTTAGTGAAGTTCATCATAACCTAATAACATCTGTTCTTGATCACCATCATATTCCTGGCAAAATTAAGTCTTTAATTACCAGTCTTTACACTGAATTTAAAACAGCATTTATCACTGATCATTTTTCAACTGGAGCCATAACAGTTCGTCGTGGGCTTTTGCAAGGACATTGTCTTAGTCCACTATATTTTAATATGTGTTTTAACACATTCATTCAGTATATTAGGGCTGAAAAATACAATCAACTTGGTTTTTCACCTCACGATAAGAACGATCGTATGTTCAATCCTGTACACTGGTTTCAGTTCGCAGATGACGCTGCGGTCATTACAAGTGGGGAAAGAGAGAACCAGCTTCTTTTAAACTGTTTTACTCGATGGTGTCAATGGGCCAACATGATCATAAGGGTAGATAAATGTGCCACATTCGGTATCAAAAAAACTCACTACAATATCTCTTCAATTTCAACCTAAACTTTTTGTTAATAATAAACCTGTACCTTCTGTAGTCATGGGAGATGCCTTTAAGTATCTCGGACGTTACCATGACTTTGAAATGACCAATCGATCTCATAAATCCAAGCTTCTGTCTGTTTTACCAGATCTTCTTAAACAAATTGATTCTTCACCTATCCATCCAAAACAAAAACTGCGCCTCAATAGTGAATTTGCGCTCCCAAAGGTTTCCTAGCACCTTACTGTTTCAAATGTTTCTAAGACTTGGGTGGCAGAAAATCTCGACAACCTGGTCTCTAAATACATACGCCAGTGGCTTGACCTGCCTATAAGTGCCACTCTTAGCTCCATTATTCTTTCCAAAAATCAATTTGGACTCAACTTGCAGCGGCCTACCACAAAACTTCTACAATGCCAAACTGTCACCCGTAATGCTCTGAAGTTGTCACCAAATGATAATATCCGAACATTGTGGAAAAACACAAGCAATGGCACCAATATACAACACGATATTTATAAAAATACAAAAGAAGTTCTGAAAGCTGTGCAGACAGAACACAAGGAGCGTTTACAAAGTCATCTTACTACTCAAGGTACNATAATAAACCTGTACCTTCTGTAGTCATGGGAGATGCCTTTAAGTATCTCGGACGTTACCATGACTTTGAAATGACCAATCGATCTCATAAATCCAAGCTTCTGTCTGTTTTACCAGATCTTCTTAAACAAATTGATTCTTCACCTATCCATCCAAAACAAAAACTGCGCCTCAATAGTGAATTTGCGCTCCCAAAGGTTTCCTAGCACCTTACTGTTTCAAATGTTTCTAAGACTTGGGTGGCAGAAAATCTCGACAACCTGGTCTCTAAATACATACGCCAGTGGCTTGACCTGCCTATAAGTGCCACTCTTAGCTCCATTATTCTTTCCAAAAATCAATTTGGACTCAACTTGTAGTTACCTACCACAAAACTTTTACAGTGCCAAACTGTCACCCGTAACGCTCTTAAGTCGTCACCCAATCATAATATCCGAACATTGTGGAAAAACACAAGCAATGGTACCAATATACAACACGATATTTATAAAAATACAAAAGAAGTTCTGAAATCTGTGCAGACAGAACACAAGGAGCGTTTACAAAGTCATCTTACTACTCAAGGTACCATTCTCTCACTTCTCTTTGACAACGTAACTTCAAAATATAACAAGTTTTGGTCTGAAGTTCAAAGTAGTAAGCTGCCCAAAAATATCTTCAGCTTTACTATTCGTTATTTGAACAACACACTTGCAACTCGTAAAAATCTATCCAAATGGAACTTCTATCGTCTTCTTGCTCTTCCTGCTTTGAACCAGAAACCCTTCTTCATGTTGTCGCCGGCTGCAAAACATACCTTCAGGAAGGTCATCATACTTGGCGACACAACTCAGCATTACAGTTTTTAGCAGGTTCTCTCAAATTTCTTGAAGGTTGTACAATATATGCTGATATTAGTGGATTCTTATCGCCATGTATTATAACTGGAGATACCTTCCAACCTGATTTGCTGTTAGTTACTCCACAAAAGAGTTATACATACTTGAATTGACGGTAGGGTATGAAACAAACCTGGATAAAAATGCTTTTTGCAAATATGAAAAATATCGTTCTTTGACTCGTGATTTGCATTCCAGCTTTTCGAAGGTTAGTTTAGTAAATCTTTCCATTAACTCTTTCGGTTTATTCGGTCAATCTTGTATTACTTTTAGTGAAATGTGCAACGATTTGAAGATCGACAACATACACGAGCACTTTCTTTCAACCAAACTTTCTAATATAATCATTCGTACCTACTACATATTCTGTCGTAGAAATTAACCACACACAAACACTGAATTATTGTCGTTTTATTAATTTCGTTAAATAGGCAAGCCAATGCAAACTACCTTGATTAGTGAGGTTTGTAATTGTATGTGTTCGGATGAAAAAATTAAAAGTTTCCATTATTTTTATTGTCAATATTCAGTTGAGGCACGCTAGGAACCAGAAGACATGTTTGTCTAGCTCTGACGAAAATTTGTTTTACTTGGTCTAAATTCATTACTTTTACATATGAAATATATAAATGAAACATATAATTTTTTAAAGAAAAATGTGTGGAAAGAAATCGTGTCAGTTCTATGCTATTATTGTGGTTTTGCTACTTGTTTTCGTTAGAAAAAGTTTTCAACCTCAAAATGTAATTTTTGCAAAAAAACCCTTCAAAATAGTTGGAAGACATATATTTCGCTGTAAACTGAGATTATCGAGACAAAGCATCGCATACTCCCTACCTACTGAAAATTAAATATCTGTTGAATGTCGTCTACTTCTTTAATTACCGTTAAAACCATCACATATAAACATAATAACCAATATTACGATCCTCATGAGTATGAAAAGAATGAACATTGTGCAGGTGCTATTGTGGCCTCGATTTTACGTCATTAGGAGGACTAAACGCCCACAGGAGAACGTGCCACGTTTACGACATCCCAGACATAAAATGGTTGTTTTCATCTACAAACGACGTGGTGGGGAATAAAGGCTCCCCAAGATGACATATTTGAAACAATACCTAAAAACTTGTTAACAACAGGAGTTAAGTTACCAAATAAAAATTCCAAAGAGTGGGTGGAGAGCAAATCTCTTCTTGATGCAAACTTCGAACATTAGTCTTACGTCACCTGATTCTAAGAACATGATATAAAATGTTTATAAGTTGATTTATGATTCCTGAGCCTAAAATTATGGTAAAGTTGAAAACCCGAAAACTGACTATGAAGAGAAATATACAAAAAGCTCAAAAACAATCTCAAAAAAGTTTAAACAACAAATCCTATGTCATGTAGAGGAGATAGAACTATGTAATCCGAATGTTACGAAATCGATATCGAAAACGAGAAAATGATTACTTAAGTCATAGTGTTGCCAGAAGAATTACTATAAAAATTGTTAACGCATATTTGAATCTTCCAAGGACAAAGGAAAACTAATTTCTCTGAACAGCCCAGTTACGATTATTTCAGAAAAATAATTTCAAAAAATAGCCCCAAAACCTATAACATCTCATCTTGGATGAAGACCCTACCACAATCTACCAAAGAGTTTAATCTTAAATCACAAACGTACAAAGAGATCCCCTAGGTAATCCTGAAAATGAAATCTGCAGTTTCACCCCACACACTCGATCGAGCTTTGGTGGGCAGTTTCAAGTGATTTCTTTGGTACTGAATGTAGGAAAAATAACACAAAACTATACCCTCATCCATTACATAACAGAGCCAAGAGTGCAATTCATACCAAGTGAAATTTAAATATCTTTCGGCTTCATTTTTAAACTCCCGGTTGGAATACTTGAAATGTTTTGGCTAATTTGGACCATATTTTATTGTGACTTCAGTCATTGTAAACTTTTCCCCTCCAATGAAGAAATAATAAACTGAAGAAATATGAACATAGAGAAAACTGATAGATTGCTTGACTGATTCAAAACGATGCGTGACCTAATAGAGTTTAAACTAAGGAAGTTTGTTTGTTTTTATGTGCATTTGAAATCACTTAACATTGATAGTTAAGTGCTTACGATAAATATTTGTAAAGATCAAATTGATATCCCTTTTCCATGAAATCACTACATCTATTTGTACGACTCGGGAATGGAGCTCCTAATCTTGAAGCAGATGTCGGTATCACTAAGTCAACTAGGTGGTAGTCTTTTTCAAGATGCTAGTCCTAACGTATCCGAAGCATTTTTTCCTTAAAAGCTTTGAATTTATACTTTAAGGTTGATAGTATGTAAATATTGTTGTTAAGTTTAATATTGGTTCAAAGTTCACGCACTTAAAATAACTGAGGGTATAGGTACAAGGTATCTTTTGTCAAAATGCGCAGTAAGTTCTTGGGTTAAGGGTAAATAAGACTCAACTTATTGTAATGCAAGAAACATTCCGTGATTTTACACCGGTGAAACTTTCTGAACTCTTTCCCATGAATCATCTTCTAACGAAGACTATTTGGCACATTGACTTTACTGTCATAACTAATTAAGTATTAGAAATGTAAATTGTGCATGGGCAACCTATAGACTGTGGAGGCTTTTCATGCGACAAGCAGAGACCTTTGATAGATAGATGTAGAAAGATATATATAGATATAGAAAGTAAAATAAATCCAAAAAGGAAAATACTGAAAACTGTTAATTAGGTCACATGTTTTTCTTATTGTAATGCCTACTATTCTCTCTCTCTCTCTCTCTCTCTCTCTCTCTCTCTCTCTCTCTCTCTCTCTCTCTCTCTCTCTCTATTAGAGCTATCATATCGTGAACGACAAAAAATCAACAAAACGTAGTTTAGTCTAAACTGAGTCTAAACTAAGTTTTGTTGATTTTTTTGTGGTTCACTATATATATATATATATATATATATATATATATATATATACATATGTGTGTGTGTTTTTGGGATATTAGTGGGAGGAAAATCTCTCACTGACCTGCGAATTAGCAGTGCCGTCGTCCCTTCTCTTTTCTAATTACTCATGGATTAACGTTCTTTGTCCTTTTTTTGTTCTGAATAGTTTTCTTGCTTGATTCCAAAAGTTTATGGATCTATTTCCTCTGAAGATACCATCCTGGTGAGAAGCTTAAACATCTTCGTTGTTTGATGGAGTATTAGCTCTCCCCCTAGTTCACAAAGATCCAAATATATATTTGTGATACATTTTTTCAGTTCTTAATGAATGCAATCCAAAATGTGGTCATCAAAAAAGAGGTAAGTGGGTAACGAATCTCGAGTGCTCCAGGAAAAAGGACCAATGGTTGTATTTTCATAAAAATCAAAGAAAGCTGATGTGTTCAGAAACTGACTCTGTTCATATTCACTTTCTGTTGTGAAGAAATACAATGTGAAATAACACTGCATCTCCAAACACTGATCTCTTTACTATAATGGCCGGGTCACAGGAACCCCAAACGAGCATTTACTGGTACAACCCACAGAACAATAGACATGTACAGAACACAAGGTTTGGCTGTGAACTGTGAACTGATGGACATCACGAGGTCATTCTCGTCTCAGATGACCACGAATATCAAAAAAATACTTTACTAGTAAACATTAGATTTCAAAATCACATGATGACCCGTTCGTCACAGGTCATCTGACCCCATTTTGTGATTAGCAAGAAGATAACAAAGTTCACTACCTTTGTCTTGCAAATCTTATAAATTTAGGGCAGGAATATCATGGTAAGGGATTTAAGTGTTTTGTGAAGGACTCGACGAGGTTTGGTACTGGTGAATTGGAAAAAAACATTATGTCTGCCCGTTCTGTTATCGTGGAAAAGAGTCATTACTGTTTACTAGCGTCCAGAAAAAGTACCCCGGACTAAGACCACGACCACCCTTCTTCCCAGCTGGCTCACTCTGCAGTAAAGTCAACGCAGAAAACACCAAGTCGAAAAACTGGTTTTAGGATTGAAAGAGCGGCAGAAAATTTTCATCAAGAAACGTGATGATACTGACAATGTTATTCGTGCTGGTTACATTGTTGGTGAGAAGATCACAACACATTCGAAGGGTTCGTCCGATGTTGAGTTTGTTGAGGAATGGGTGGTATTGTTTTAATTTTGGTGGCAACACTGTAAAACTGATGTTTTGATTTTACGCTGTTGGGAGACATGGTTGTTGTTCAGTGGCATTGTGCCTGTTGAAAGGGAGCCTCTGATCCTTTTGTTCAAGGCTTACTTTCATTTTGACGTTTTGGGTCAACTCGTGGAAATCAGTTGGTCGCGAGTTTTGTTTTAACAGGGAGTTTGATTTGCTGGGAGTTTATTGAGAAGAAATTACCACGCCTTAGCCTATTTCACCACCGAAACATTGTCACGAAGGGTGTATGTGTTACTGATGGGAAAGAAATAGGAAAGAAGGAGAAGAAATTTTAAAATTAGATTTCTGACAATTAAGTTGAAGTCAGTGTCCACTGATCACTTTTTAATGTTACCTGTATTGTTCTTTTTGTTATGTAGTTAGTTTAGATAGTATATGACCTTTGTTATCTTTTATATTTTGTAGAATGATTGTCTGATGATGCCATAAAGGCGAAAGTACTCACAAAATGTGTCGTTGGCTCTTACTTATTTACTTGATTTCCGTCCGTCGCCACGATGTTTCTTCCACTTCGCCCCATGGCCCTGGAACTTAAGCGGAGTAGCTGTTGGAAACAGTATCTACAGTGTGAAAGATCCCCCGTAAAAGTGGATAATAACAGCCTCCGGATAACCTTCCTTGAAAGCTGTAAAAAAGCAGATATAATACCTTACTTATGTACTTGATTTCTTAGATTTCTTTCTCATTTGTGCAAGCATTTTATCAAGTGATAACATATTTGATATTACAGTCTAGGAGTTACGATACTGACTATTACTGATGCAGTTTCCTTCTCAGGAGGTACAACATTAGATACTATTGATCGTGAGTTACAGTCAACCTTTGATGTTGATTTGAAAAGCGTATACCTTTGGCAAACATATTATTAGACATATGTATTTCAATTTGTAACCTTCACATTTTATTAGACAACAGAGTGCTTACAGGAAGTAGCTGATATCTTGTACCCAGGTAATAACAAAGGAGAAATTGATAGTATTAGTTTGTCTCGTAGAGCTGCAACAAGACGGATAGACGAACTTGTTACGAACATAGAAAAAGGCTTGAAATAACATGCTTCGAAATTTAAGCATTTTTTACTTGGCTCTTGATGAAAATGGTGACGTAGCAAATACAGCACCCGGAGTTTTTGTCCAAGAAGGATTGATTTCGAGTTCAGTCTCACAGAAGAAATGCTTGGTCTTTACAAAATACAGCACAACTTTTTTCAAAATTTCAGGTCACAAGAAACTAATCTTCGTATTTTCTCTTTACCATTTGATATCAATATTAATCAGACTCATGAAATATTGCAAATGGAATTAATTGAACTCTAAGGAAACAAGAATTTAAAACGGGAAATGAGAGATTATTCGTTACTGGAGTTTTTGTTATGTTCCACCGAGAGATGCAAAGATATTTTTTTAAATCTATAATTAGGGCTCCTGGCCCGTGGCCAGACTTTGAAAACAAAATCGGGCCCGCATGGTAAAAAAGGTTGACCATGCATGATGTAAATAATTGGCACACACATGCTCATAATTAAGTTCCACATCTTTTACTTGGTCTGAGCTGACTGTTTAATTCAAGTTCACATCTACAAGTATTTCTATTACTCCATAAGCCGTTGTAGTGATTTGTTGATTTCTTCAGGTCAAAAAAGTTAAAGAGCTACTTTTACTGGCCTACTGTCCCAACCTTTTTCATGCACCTGAGGTGTAATATACTCAAAAACAACTGAGAAAATCAAATACATCTGATGTCTTGTTACATTTCGAGTAATTAAGGGTGTAATAATCAAAAAGTGTTTACGTATTTTGTAATTAAACAATATCAAACCGCAGCTTTGAAATATATAGTGAAACATAAAAAATTCGTCCAAAAGTGGTTAGTTCTACCTATACCCAATTGGTATTTTGAGTGTCAATGTACGACACAAATTTTCTTTCTTACAATTTAAAACCCTTGGCTGTTAAAATAAAACAGCAGTGTTTTAGAAATCATCATGATGCCTGAATCAGCTCACAGTGAGCATTTTTAATACGATTTTCTCGTCTTATATTTGTATCAATTAATTTACTTTATGTACTGTCATGTGTTAACCATTGACCATGGTTATTGCTACGAAACCTGCCATCTCATAAACACATTGCTAAATCACAAGCAATGTCAGTTTTTATTTCCTACAAGGGACAAGCTCAAGTTTCTGGGCACCTCCTATTCCAGATGTGCAAGTGGCAGTAACTTTTTGAACACCAGACTCATTATGGACAGTACGTTCTAGCGTTGCTGTTGTTGACCGTCTAACTACCCCAGCCACTTGACAAGCTGTGTCTCTTTCTTATCCTGAGTGCCTCATTCAAAACGGTACAGGTTTGGAAAGTACGAAAACGAGATTGTGGAATTTTAGGTCTCCTTCAAACAACGCTCTTCTTGGGGCACGGTTAATTTAAAAGAGTAAGACAATTTGACACCGTTTGTCAACCGAAGTGACCTCACTTCCGTTTAATTTTGTTTAAAGTTGAAAATGAAGCATACTTGGACTCAGGTTATTTCAAAATTACGACGGCTGAGGGGGTTCTAATATTTATTCATGCTAATAACTCGGCAAATTCTTCTCTTTTTACTATGAATATCTCAAGTGTTTTTCTTTCATCAGCCGAGAGTGTATGTAGATTTATGGCACCAAAGGACACTTTTTAATGAGACAGACAAAAATGTTTATGTGGTCATACACGAACTCTGCAAGCAATATTTGAATTTCCAGTGAGACTTTGAAACATAGAACGGTAGATTTACATTGGGAGCTTAATATCCTTATGTTATTGACACTTGTAAAACAATAAATAATGAGAATGGCGTGGGTTTACACAGAAGATTCTCCAAAATTTACACTCTTCAAGAGATTGTTAAGTAAGTTTCACTCTGCCACAAAATTTGTTTGAATTAAGGTGTTCGAATAAGGGGAAGTTAAATTCATAGGGAGCCCACCATAAGCAGTATTGGGTTGTTTGTGGCGGCAAAAGGTATGGGCGATATTGTCAAATTTTCGACTTACATAAGAAATGATTTTACTGAACATTATATTCGAGTCGAGATCCACTTGACAAAGTCCAGAAGAACAGCGAGGACAGGTCTAATGTTGAAAGCATCGCACCCAGAGATTCCAAACAAGTTGCAAGTGAAGTCCCACTAAAAAGCCTGCTGCGATAATTAGAAAGAAATCCGGAAATGGTGGATGAGTACGACGGAAAATATACAACAGCAGCAGATACTACACTTCGCACGTGCAGCATTTGGAGTGATTCAGTCGCCATTCCTGTTTGGTAGACTGGCATTTTGAAAACTACAAAAGTGACGAGGAATACAAACAAACAACTGAACAGGTTGACGACGATACGTACGTCGATGATCTAGTTGGGGGAGAAGAGACGACTGAATAGATAAAGGAGTTTAAAGAAAAGTCCAAACAAATTCTCGGAAATGCACAATTTCAGCTTCACAAGTGGTACTCGAATGTTCCAGAGTTTACATCACCTGCAAAAACTGGGGGTGAATTAACTTACACTAAAGTAGTTCTTTTCCAACGAAAGTCAGCTTCAGTAGATTCATGGAGCAAGAGAGATGGTTTTTTTGGTGTGGTGATACAAGATCGATCAGTCGAGGCAACAAAGAGAGGCGTTTTGAACTTCTTGGCTTCGAGACACGACCCCCTGGGACTTATCTCACCTATTCGTCTCAAAGGCGAGATCACCTACCGAGACATCTGCGACTAGAAGTTTCATTGGGATACGCCACTGACTGACGCTCTTTGGAGAAGATGAACAAATTGGAAGTAATATCTACCACCAAAAGTTCGCGTATCATGCTGCATTGCTACCTGAAAGGAAAAGATTACCGCAGTGCAACTCCATGCAAGCAAGCAAGAAAGGTGTTCCAGCTTCGTTGTATGCAGTGGTTCATTAGGACGAGGTGTCAACCAAGGGAAATTTGGATCAAAGTCGAGACTTGCAAAGAAGAATCTGTCGATACCAAGACTCGAGGTAGTTGCTACTCACATGACATTGAATCTCCTTACTAACGCAAAAATTGCTGTACCGAAGTTTTCTATTGTCAAGGCGGTGGCGTGGTCTTATAGTACAGTAGCTCTACACTGTTTCAAAGGCGGAGGACAGCATAAATATTTCGTCGAAAACTGTGTTAAGAAGGTAGCTAAAAACACGGATGTTCCATGGCAATAAATCAGCACAGATGAAAGTCCATTAGACGTGGGCAGCAGAGGATGCAGAGCTGACAAACTCAAGAAATCATGGTTTGAAGGTCAAGCATGGTTGAAAGAGGAAGAACAGTGGCCTGAAGATATCACAACTACTGCAATTGAGGAATCGGAAGTTAAAGCAAAGTATATAAAAAGCATCATGTCAGCTGCAGTTCAAGACGAAAATTAATTCGATACTCTACTGAAAAAGTTATTGTTATGGAAAGTACTTAGGATTACGTTGTGGATAAACAAGTTTGCTAACAATTGTCAAACAAAAAGGTCGGAAAGAAAGAAGTGTCCACGGACCACAGATGAGAAGAATGGTGCAACATAATTCTGGAACAAACGTACCCAAGACCATCACAAACTTACAGACACGTTCAGGGCGACTAAAGCGACTAAACCTTCAAAAGAACGACTACGGAATTTACGTTTGCATGGGACGAGTGGAAGGAGATTACCCAAGGTATTTTCTGATCAAAGATTCGTTTAGTGAGAAGCTTGTCAAATAAGTGCACATCAAATCATTGCGCGGGGGGAATTGGATTCACCATGACCGAAGTTAGAAGACAGTACTGGATACCATAGGTACGGAGAATGACAAAAGGAGTGATACACCGATACAATGGATACAAAAGATTCAACGCAATAGGATTCGCAAGGCCAAGAGAAGGGAACCTACCCACTGACAGAACGTAGGGAAATGGACCATTTCAAGTGATTCGTGTTGATTTTGCTGGTCACCCTCAGCTACGCAACGGATCAAAAGACAGAAGGAAAAGCCTATTGTCTTCTTTACACCTACAGTTTAACAAGAAACCTGTCTCTTGATTTGCTACCAGATCAAACCTTGGATGAGCTGCTTGGTAGTTTGAAGGCATGCATATCTAGAAGGAGCAGGCCAGAAAAGACGTATTCCGACAATTTTTCAAGCTTTGTCGCTGCAGCAAAGTGGTTCAAAAAAGTCATGAAAGAAGAGAAAATGTACGATTTCTTGTCACACCAGAACATCAAGGGGCAGTTCAATTTGAGTCGGGCCCCGTGGTTGGGAGGCCAGTTTGAAAGAACTGTAGACCTGATGAGGCAGACGTTGTGCAAAGTCATAAGAAATTCAAAGCCGAGCTTCAAAGAATTCAAGAGCTTGTTAATGGAAGTGGAAACCACCCTTAACAATCGAGCCCTGGGATACGTTGAAGACGATGTACAGTCAGTTGTTTTGACACCCAATGTAATGTTCGACAACCCGATCAACATATAATAAAATGAAGACATCGATGACGACACAGATTCTGATTTGAAAAGACAATAGAAGTGTTTGAAAAACTGCTGAGAAAAGATAGGGGGGAGGTAGTCGAATAAGTATCTGAAGTATTTGAGAGAACGCCGTAACTTAATACACAAAGAGAAACAACTGACGCTGAATATGGGCGATGTTGTGATCATAAGAGGAGACGAGAAGAACCGAGTGCATAGGAAAACTGGAATCGTCAAAAAACTGATCCAAGGCAAAGATTGTATCACAAGGGGGGCCAGGTTGAAAGCTGGTAGAGATCGATTGAAACGAGTTCTAGAGCATCTTAGAGTTAACATGTGATCAACGAAAAAGCATACAGGCTTCAGCTGTAAAAGAATTTACACCGAGAAGAAATGCAGCAGAGATTTCGAAAATTCTAACTCAAGGCCAATTGGAAGAAGAAAATAGAAATGTTAGCGTAGAACATCTGGATAAATTTGCTACTATTGGTGTCAAATCGGGGGAGTGAGTCGCATTGTGGACTTATATAAGCAATGATTTTACTGAACATTTACTCGAGTCGAGATACACGTGACCAATTCTGGAAGAACAGTACATGAAGTCTGATTTCTGGCTTTCTTTAGCCTGTTGCTGAATTTGCAAAAAGGCAGGGCTGATTAAAGTGACCACTAATTAGGAAACTATTCCTTGTGACAATGCACCATTTGCTTCTTCTTGCTGCGCTATATCGTTTGGATTATCTGTACGCTATTGGAGACTTTCTGCTGAATCGTCAGTTTTCATACATGGTGACT
This sequence comes from Morbakka virulenta, assembly GCA_003991215.1. Taxonomy (NCBI): domain Eukaryota; kingdom Metazoa; phylum Cnidaria; class Cubozoa; order Carybdeida; family Carukiidae; genus Morbakka; species Morbakka virulenta. The sequence goes on from RDPX01000040.1 coordinate 307,476, forward strand.
GTTTTTTTGTTACAGCGAATTTTTGAGAAGCAAAAAAGTTTAAGTCGATCTTATCCTACAGTCAGCTAAAAATTTTGCTGCAAAGAACCTTAATTCCGCAACCACTTAAAAAAACAATAATTTACCAGCGATGATTTTGCCATGTGTTGATTTGACTTAACAGAGACATGCCAAGCTGTGGATACAAATGCAATAAAAGAAACAAGATGAAGCAAAACGAAGGAAAGGTGAGAAGTGACAGTAAAGGAAGTGAAGACGATAAATCTTATGTAAAATAGCACTTTTCACACTTGTTTTACAGATAAAGGAAAAATAACTGTTCCAGTCAGACTTTGTTAAACAAAAGCGACTGTCAAAAATATATTCAGATGAAAAAAAAATCTGAAAAAGGTGTATCCAAGTATCCAAAAGGCGTAAAACATTTGCTTTCCTTCAGCACTTTTCTTTCAAGAAGACATATGAGTTGTCTGGAAGGCTTTTAAACTGTCACCAACTCAACAAGGAAAAATTAAAAAATTAGGACATGGTATGGTAAAATTTCTGCAGAGCATGGTTTTAAAAAGCGAGAGAAACGACTATGTGAAAACGTGGCACAATTTTAATGGCAGCATGTGTAAATAATCACTGGAAAGTCCCTTTGATATATTTTTGTAGCGATGCTTTGAGTTGTTCTGAAGGTGCAAATAATGTTAAGGTCTACAAAATTCAATTGGCTTATTGTGGCATAAAACTTGTATCTGTAATCTGAGATGGACCATTGTTAACCGAGCTTAGAGCCTGTTTCCTGCCTAATATCCTTAATATGGATTTTTCTCATCTCTCAGACGATGGTGAAAGATTAATGTTCATCTTTTTGTGTCCCATACATAGAAGTTGGTAAGGACCACACTTGCTGAAGGGAGTATCTTGGCAGACTTTTTAATGGCCATAAAATCTATTGGAAGTTCATTAAATAGTTCCAAGCTCTTTGTTAAAAGGAAGGGCCAAGGCTTGAAAACATAATGAAGTCAGCACACATATACTGGTACTAGCAGAAGGCGGAAGTGAATCGTAGTGCACAAACATTCCGTGTTAGTGTTGCTGATGGCAACAGCAAACCTTTACGCTTGATTGAGCATCTGTTTAATGTCCAAAGTTATCTTATTCCATTTGTTACAAATCTAATCTACAAGTCAACAATCAGACAAAAGAAGGCATACAGTTATATTCTTGTTCTTAAAGATGCCAGTGAAAAACTAATGCGCACAACAAGAAGGAAAACAGTTTTCATTTGCCTTGATGTGTGGTGACTCATTAGTACATAAGACGAAAAACAACTTCATTATGAATGGAGATGAAATTGTTGTTTCAAATGCAGCTCTTGCTCGAAAATATAATTTATTTGAAAGAAAACCAGTCCAGAGTGATTGTGACTATAGTCATGTTCCCGATGCATCACACCTTTTCAAATATAGCGTGGCGCCAATTCCATATATAGCTGGTTATGTTGCAAAAATAGTGTGCAAGCAAACGATAGGCATCAAATGCATTTCACCACGGGAATCAACCAAAATGCAGATCATGGACAGATGTCGAAGATTTATGGACAGGGATGAAATGTTCAAACCTGCAATCAATGGTAATAACAGTTTCTGAAAAAACAGAATAATAAATTTAGAGGATTATGTCAGCAGTTGGTGTCAAGTTACCTTACTTTAAGGGTATTCCTGACGCAACATCTATTGCAATCTTAGGAGCAGGAAATCTGTTCAAAGTGTATCGTGAATTGGAAAATAATGTGTTTTACACTGCAGTTGGTGACAATCATGTTTTCATTTTTTATTAAAAACTGCAAAATGCTACTGTCAGCCCATACTTTAACTTCTTGGGAATCAACTTATAGCTGAGCTGTCTGGTGGTGTAGGGGAAAAGTTGACCAAGCTTGTTTTTTTCAAAATTCAGTAAAGAGCACTTGCCTGAAAAATAAAACGGCTTTCTTAAAAACTAATAAATAGAAAAGCTTTTTTAAACCTACTCAATTTTGCTGCGCAACTGTGACACAATCCTCAGATGCACTTTTTGGTTGTTTGGTCACAACACTAATTTATGTCCATTGGGCATATGTACTCACTGACTGAAAAAGTCAGCGGTGCGCAAGTAATTCCAAAAATAAGCATCATAAAAGATAGGAAAAAGTAGAGGGCTCTCTCAAAGTGCAAATTTCCTCAACAGGTTGAAAAGATCAGGTGAATTCAATTCCATTTTTCGTGGTCTTTGAATTTTCATTACGTGGTAAACATTTTCTTGCCTTGCACTTGGGATCTTGTTGATGAAATGGCGAGGAATAATGTTGAAGCTTTGCAACAAGCACTCGTCTTGGTTGTGCGGTGTTTACCCCACCAAATTCAAAATAAAGCAGAAAAAACTTCCCAAATAGATGCAATTACTCAAAGACGATCCAATATGGTGTTGGTTTTACGCTACTTATTTTGTTCTCAAGCGTTTGTGCTTTTTTTTTTGGGGGGGGGGGGGGCATAAGAACTGACGCGTTCATAGATAGAATAGCTTTGCTATAAAACAAAAGAAGCTCGATCAAGTCTTTATTTTGGGATCAGTCAGCAAAAATGTTCAATTCTTTTCCTTAATAAAATAGATCCGAAAGCGTGTCAATTCTTGATTTTACTTCTGTGAAAAACAGCTGTCCAAGAATCATAAATTAAAATCCAGATGCTTTCAGAAAAGCAACAACAACTGAAGGCAAAACAAAGGTTGTTGGGGGAGGGGCATTTTTAAATTTTTAAATTTTCACTGTTATTATGTGTTATGTCCCGAAGTTTGGTTTTCAACAGAAGTTCAATACGCCCCCTTACACATTAATGCACGGTTCGCATCTGGTTATGAATTAGAGCCTCTGATCCCACTTTACAGAATAAAACCATAAAAAGAAACTGCCCTGGCTAAACTACGCACATATGACAGAATTTGTACCACTTCCATCGGAAGAGCACAACAGTGTTGCTGTATGATTTGGTATGCTATTTTCACAACAATCGTAAATTGCTGTTTGAGTCTACGCATTAAAAAAGATATCGAGTTCTACCTGACCTTTTTGCTGGCCTGATTTAGGACTACACCAACTACAAGAGAAAAGTAGAGAAAAGTATTTAATTTATGGTCTTTTATCAATTGTGGGCTGCACTTTGGTGGGCCTTTTCTTAGCAAATCGAATCATTTCTAAGACTACCTCCTTTTGATCTTCTCCATCCACTTGCAAAAAAGTTAGGTACACAGTTTCAACAAAGTTTTTAAAGATTCAGTGTAGTGTATCCTTAAAAGCTAAACTTTGCTTTTTTTTCAAACACAGCTTTCAGGAAGACCTATAAAATATTTTCGATCATTCCTTATAACGTTGGTCCCCCAGCAGCAAGAAGAAAGTTCTCTGGACTAGAAATGTTTCCTGCTCTTAAATTATCCTTAGCACTAAGCTCATCTGTAGTGATCAGCTTATTCAATGACCTGAGATGAATAAAAACATGGTTAGGACGTCCTAAGACAAAGTAGAAATTAAGCTATCTGATGGGCATCCAAATTAAACATGATAAGTGGAAGCTGTATAAAGGTTCGTAGAAGTACTCAATAAAAAAGGGAGTGGGGTTTTTTTCTTTAAATTTTTTGAGTTTTGAATGGATTTTAGTATTGCCATCTGTAGTCCGTAGCGTACGTTATCTTCTCCAAGCGTCATGCGGTGTCAGTTGGGCAATCATGGATTTTCACAAGATGGGAAAATTTGCATCACTTTACTGCTTCCGTTTAGATGCAGGCAACCTCTAATGTCAAGCTGTTTTCTGGTTTATCTTCTTCTGTCTCTGGTGCCCTCGATTCATCGAGTTGTTATTAATAATTCTGCTAAACTTTCTTCCTAATATAATAAAATTTAATAAATATAATATAATATAATATAATATAATATAATATAATATAATATAATATAATATAATATAATATAATATAATATAATATAATATAATATAATATAATATAATATAATATAATATAATATAATATAATATAATAGATGTTGTGGGAATGTAAGTTAAAATATTATCTTATAATATAATATAATATAATATAATATAATATAATATAATATAATATAATATAATATAATATAATATAATATAATATAATATAATATAATATAATATAATATAATATAATATAATATAATATAATATAATATATAATATAATATAATATAATATAATATAATATAATATAATATAATATAATATAATATAACATTGTTTATACTTTTTTCTCATCAAATATACACAAAAATTTATATAAATCAATTTACAATACGTCCACTTCTACACCCACCCCTACACCTACCCCTACACCCACTCCTACACCTTTTTTTTAGTTTTGGCGTCATTTCTCTCCAGCAATTGGGGCTCAGACGGTGCCCTCCAGAGGGACTTTGATTTGGCAGTGAGGAATTTCTTGTCCGGATGCCCTTCCTGACGCCAACCAATGGCTTTTTTTTCTTCTTTGTAAAGTTCCAAATTCTCCTCGACAACTCGGGGAATTGAACCTGGAACTCTTGGTTGCTATGCAGTTGCACTAACCATTAAGCCACGGCTCCTCAACACCCACCCCTACATCCACCCCGACACCCACCCCTACTTATTATTTGTTTTGCAGACCATTGTTTGTCCTTTGCTTTCAGAGGGGAAAACCCTCTTTTCAAGAAAATGACATCATTGTGGATTGACAACAGCTGAAACGCATCACTCAGGGAAACAAGTTGACCAAACTTAATTCAGAAACCTCTCTGCAAAATACAAACCAGCAAACGTAATCAGTATGATTAAGAGGGTGTATCTTCGGTTAAGTTATCAATATTTTGGCATCCTAATACTTCTACTTGTTTTCTGTGTTATGGCAAGTGGAAGTTGTAACGAAAGACCTGTAATTGGTATCGTTGGTCAGACTATCACCAATGAGGAAGTGTTAAAGCGATATCCATTTGGAAGAGGTAGACCCTACATCGCAGCTAGTTATGTTAAGTTTATTGAGGCTGCTGGTGCCAGAGTGCTGTTAATTGATGGCGATTCTCCCACAGAAAGAGTTCAAGAAATACTTGAGGGAACCAATGGCATATTGTTCCCAGGTAAGACCGAACATTTTTTTTATGTATTTCTGTCATGTTGCAGGCCCAATGCAGGATGTAAAAGTCAGATGTTTGCAAGCGCTGTGAAAAAATCCCAGTGTGTGCAAACATTCTTAATCTTCTACTGTTAGAAATTTGAAGTTACGAAGACGAAAATGGCAAATATTATATGGTGGGAGAAACAAAAGTTAACCTCTGTGCACTTCAACAATTGTTGCTTTTTGAAAGAATAGTCATTCTTTTCAAATATGTTCTGTGCAAATCTTTTAGAAATAGAAAACTTACGCAATTTGTTTGGTGCTATTCTGCTTAATTTATTAAATATTTTCAATATCAATTTCATTTTTATGTTGGGTATTTCGCTATTACCATGTGATATTGAAATATATTAACTCCAAACGTTACTTTGTAAGTTGCATGCGGGGGGAAGAGGGGGGGGGGCGGTTCTATACCAGAGCAGCGCCATTTATCCTTAGATTAATTGTTCTGAGTTTTAAACAAGCTGAATTAATAGAAGAGAAGGCACGACATGGATTGTAATTTTATGAAGAAATAAAAAGAAAATCCCGAGAGATAGGTTATAATAGCCAAAGTCTTACGAGGCACAGGACACGTAGAAGAGAAGGCAGAAGGGAATTCACAAGAGCATATATTAAGACGTAAGGAGCCGTGGCTTAATGGTTAGTGCAACTGCACAGTAACCAAGAATTCCGGGTTCGATTCCTCGAGCTGTCGAGGAGAATTTGGAACTTTGCCAAGAAATAAAAACTATTGGTTGGCGTCAGGAAGGGCATCCGTCCAAGAAATTCCTCACTGCCAAATCAAAGTCCTTCTGGAGGGCACCGTCTGAGCCCCCCCAAAAAATATTAAGACGTAACAAAGATATAGCAGCCCAAAACATGTTGTCAACTTTATTGTTCCAATTATCTAAAGATAGAAAACATGCTAGATACTTTTCTTATATTGTTTTTATTAATCCAGCTTTTATTGATATCACGTAATCCGTAATAATACGAAAAATATTTAAAAAATATATTAAGAAATAATTAAAAATCATAGAGAAGTGAAGAATTCGTTTGCAACGATGAGATCAAATTTTTGCCTATAGCTTTCATACGCAGACCTCCCGCCCCATCCCCACTCTGCCACTCAAAACTCTCGGAATTATAGTTTACCTGCAACATTTTGCAACGATATCTTGTATTACCATTCCAAATCCTCTCCATCAACAATATATTCAAAAATTATGATAATATTGTTTTTTATTTCTTTAAGGTGGCGATGCTAATTTGTTCTCATCCGGATATGAAAACGTTGCTGAAACTGCTTTTGATTACATTCAGAAAAAGAAGGAAGAGGGAGAGATATATCCAATGATGGCAATTTGCCTGGGTCTCCAGCAGGAAGCTGTGTTAACAGCACAAAAAAATATTTTAAGTAAGACAGACTCACATAATATTGGTTTGCCAATGGCATTTACAATGCAAGCCAACACAAGCCAATTTTTTCGGGGTTTGCCCGACTCAATTAGACGCACTTTGACATCAACTAGGGCTGCCTTCAATAATCATCATTACAGTGTTTTGATGGAAACTTTTAAGACCTCTCATAATCTGAACCAGTTCTACAATGTTCTTAGTACGAGCAGGGATCGGCAAGGGGTAGAATTTGTAGCATCAATGGAAGGTAGGTACCATTTATTTGATGTAATATTAAAATTTGGGTCGAAGAGAGATATATTTACGAAAAGTTGTGTTTTGATCAACCTGTGCTTGTGATTAAAGAATCCAGTACATGTAATTTTATATCAATATGCCCAATCGATAAATTCTTATAACTTTGACTGCAGCCGGGATCGAAATATCGAATAGTGATAAGTAAAACACAATGTCAAAAGGAAAAGTTTCTCATACAAATTACCTTTGTTAAGTTTGTGCCAGCAATAATACTTATTAAGTTAGGTTGAGTTGATAAGAGAAAATTCCTTCAAAGGATGCCTCCAAGACAATATATGTGAGTAATATTCGCACCAGGACCACATGTCAAAATTTAGACAAGTGCCCTAGTATTATTTTGGGAGGTTTGAAATCTAGCCAAATCCAATTTTTCAGAGTTTGAGAAATTCATGACAACATCTTCTGATAATGGAAGGAGGGATTATAATTGGAATAATTTTTGCTCTACAGGTACACATGGTTGTTGTAGTTTTATCACTTCTTGTTGTTTTATTCCTTTCCCTCTTATTTAATGTACTACTTCTTCTTCTTCAGGTATCAGGTCTGTTTATGCAGACATCGATGACCATGGCTCTCCAGTTCTTTATGCTTTCGGTCATTCTGATGAGATCCAAAGTTGTACGTCTTGTGATCTTGCTGAGATTATCAGTGAACTTTGTTCTTGGTCTTCCTCTGCTCTTTTTTCCTATAATTTTTCCTAGCATTAAGCTTCTTTCGATCCCATCAGCTCGCATTATTTGTCCAAAGAATTTTAATTGCCTGTCAAAGATCGTATTGATAAGTAATCTGCTGTAATTTGCCAATGTACTACAGAACATAAAAACATGTTACTCAGATCAATAAATAAAATCAACGTAAATTGTTGTAGTGGGCAGGCAAAACAGAGGTAACATCGTATTTCAGCAGCGGAAACTAATTTTTTGTTAGGTTTGTAACCCCAAGCCAGACTTGAGGCCATTTAACTTTTCTTATTTGATTTTTCTTTCTTTGTATCATTTTTTTAGTTTATTATTTTTAAGCGCGAGCAAGTATGGCAGCGCTTCTACATCTTTGTATTTTCCTTGTTCTTGTTCTTGGACGATTTATCTTTTCGTTTTCACCAATACACCTTTCCCGAGATTTTCTTCTGCTGCGTGAAAACGAGGCTGAACTTGCGAAAACAAAAATCAAAATAAACTATTTCAGCATGGAGGACGCACAGTATCTTATAAAGTTACTGCTGAAAAATGTTGATGAGAAAATCAATATTGTTGTTATGAAAGAAGAAAAGAAATTGAAGTGGGAAAAGATCTTTTAAACTTTTAAAGGATTGCTTATTGTTAGGACTGAATTTGATGAATCTTACTTTGCAACATTAGTGGAAAGATTAACTAGATTCTACAAGCAATATTTACTACCATGTTTATAGTTATATACTTATATAATTATAAATACATATGTTTTTCAAAGATAGAGGCGGTATTGATACTGAAATGTTACAGATTTATATATATATATATATATATATATATATATATATATATTCTAACTCAGAAAAACTTAGCAATGTTGAGAAAATTCTGTCTTTTAAAAACTGAGAAATGAAACATTTTGTGTGACCTGAAAACTTCAGATAAAAAATGTTGTATTTTTTTTTTTAAAAAAAAAATTGCTTTCACTTCAGTAAAATTTCACAAAATTTGTCTTCTAAGTATCAAATTCCTCCCTTTTGAAATTAATTCATAGTTACCTGTGGTTGAAACTTTGTCAAAGTCCCTAATCTTCTTTTTGAATCAAAGGAGCCATAAAATTACACAATAAACATGAGACTGTCCATATTTGATTAATCGATCCATTTAGTGTTAAAGGAATTTCATTTCTAACTTGTCTAAATTTTTTTACTCTTCTAATGGCTCGCTCGACATGAATCCTCACAGAAGCAATGGTCTGGCTTTCTTTAACTTCATCTTCAGATAATTGTGAACGACCTTCAAGAAATGAAGGTATGTTAAGTTCAACATCCAGTGGTTTCAAAAGGTCTTTAATAGTAAAGCCTCGGTCAGCCATGAGACTGTCTCCTTTTTCCCAAAGAATTGGATTGATTAAGCCGCAACGTTCCACAATTTCTTTGTCTGATATGGAACCTTCATAAAGCTGACTTACAAAAGTAATTGCTCCTGAAGGGGCAATACCAAGCAGTCCTTTATATGTCACATGGCTTTTATAATATGAGTACATGCTACTTTGAGTTGCCAATGATGATGGCCTCTGACAAAAGAGTTCAGTGCAATCAATAATACATCTCGTAGATGGATAAATTTCTTTAAAAACTTTTGGCATAGTTTCCTGGATTTGGGCTTTAGAAGGCCATATAGGTATTGAACCTAAAGTGAAGTACATTAAGTTGATCCATGTTATTATGTACCTTGATGTTGTTGACTTTGATATATCAAAAAGCCAAGATGTGTGATTTAAGCTGAAGCCACCTTTGAGCCACGTGAGTACTAACAGAAGTTGATCCTTAGGTCTAAGCTTCACCTTTGGTCCCTGTTTTTTATTTGTTGGTGATATTAACTTTTCTTTACTTTTTGTTTTTGAGTCATAAAATTTTATGTTGTGACAGTTTTCCTTGACATCTAGTAATATATATAACTCATTGAATGTGGAAATTGTTAAACCAGTTTCAGATTTAAATAACTTTTCATTTTTAGATAAATTCTCATGATTGTAACTATTTGTCTTTAGGTTATCAAGTTCAGTTTTAAGATATATATTTTCATGTTCAAGTTCCTCAATTCTTAACTTCAAACGTTTAATTTCCTTTTCTTTTTCATCTTCCTCGTTTTCATTACTGGTACTTGAACCAGAATCTGTAAAATAATTTTCATCTTCATTTAGCAATCGTTTTTTAGGAGATTTTCTCTTTGAATCTACTACTTCTGGTTTAAAAGAAAATATTTTTGGTACAGTTCCTTTCTTTAAAGTTTTTCTTCCTTGTCCCAAGCTAACTTTGATGTCTTTTGCCTCAAAATGAAATTCACAAAGTACAGTAGTCCTCTTTATTTGAAAATTATCTCCAGTACCTTTCCTTCTATATTGATTTATTATACGTTTCCACTGACGATAAAGCTTAGCATCTTTGGGTAGTGTAAAAAACCCAATGCCAGTTGGATTCATTTTGCTGTCATACGTTCTACTTTTGCAATTTGGCATGCAGCAGTACACTCCCAATCCGCCTTTTTCAATTTGTTTTGGTCTAGAGGCAGACGAACCAGCATAATTTTCTGAAGACTCCATTTTTATATTAAGCAATCAATTTCTCATAACACAAGAAACGCCATTTTCTCTTTCAAAGCACTTGCTGGCTGTATGTTTTGATTTTTTCGCAAGTTCCGCCTCGTTTTCATGCAGCGAAAAAAAATCTCGGGAAAGGTGTATTGACATGATAATAGACTAGTCTTTAGTGCATGCCCTGTACGCTTGCTCCATTGTGTAATAGAACAATAAGATGGTCAATTTTGAAACTGAGTTGAATGCAGACCTAATGGACACCCATCCATGTATTAAGTGAAATTCAGCGGTTTTTTAAAAGACACTTCTTTGCTCAGTAATCAAATAAAACAAAATAAATAAAATACTAGGCTCTCGCTTATAGACTGAAGGTTTTTCAGTCTTGTTTCCTTCTCCAAATTCTATGCCCGAAAACATGAACAAACAAGGTAGTGTGCCACTTAATTGCATTCATTAATGATTACAGACCCTTAAGGTACTTTATGATGTACAGTTTATAGTATAGTGCATATAGTTTTAGAATGAATGTTTTTTTCTCGTTGAAAGCAAGGGTACAAAATTGATCCATACAGGGAAATTATTTGCAAGAAGATGCAGCAAAGGACAAAACCCTCTAAAACAGCAACAGGAAGGAAGAGTAGTGGTTTCTATGACCAGATGTTAAAAGTCATTAACAATGGTCACTTTTATAACGTCGTCATTATTGTCGTAATGCCCCCAAATGGGCAAGTGCCTCATTTGCCTTCTTTAGGCTGACTTTTTCTTGCAAAAATGACCGGTGCTGGCCACTTTTGGAATGCACCATTGTACACCTCTGGAAAAACTAATAATGAAACGGGTTTCCTTATATACGGTTGAGGGGAAAAGCGTTTTTCATAAGGGTGTATACCATATATGCAACAGTGAAATAAGTGTTGGAATAGCCACAGTTACCGTCCGTTCTTCTCCATTCCAATTAAGTCCAATAAGAATGACATCAGACATCATAGTAATTTCCATGTTGCCTTTTTTGCAAATTGGATGCGTGTACTTTGTTCCTGCTTTCTATAATGATATGGGTACTAACTTTCTTCAATTAGGTTAGTGTAATCTGTTTTTCGGTTTTTATGGCAACGTAGCTGCAGCCTCCCCCAAAATATATGTGTACTCTGTTTTTAGTTTATTTGATGACGTGGTTACCCCTACCCCCCAAATATGATGCATGTAATCTGTTTTTGGTTTTTATAGTAATGTGGTTTCCAGTTACCCTAAATTAGATGAGTGTTGTTTGCTTAGTGTGTCCCTGAAATAGAAGTACCACCTCATGGTGGTACTTCTAGGAAAGAAAGGTTTTTACCTTGCAAGGAAGAAATTCCAACTACTTGTCAAGAGGTAAAATCTACAGAAAAAGAAAATGAACTATCAATACAAACTATTAATGCTGTACTTGCCAACTGCAACCCCCCCATCCCATTTTTTTGCAGTGGGCCAGTATAGCATTAGAGTTATTTGCAGACGTTTTTTGTAAAATTTTGTTATTTTTGCATTGCAGCTCGAAACTTTCCAATTTTTGGATTTCAGTGGCATCCGGAGAAAACACTTTTTGAATGGGATTTCGAACAGAACGTTGATCGATCTTTGGAAGCGATTTATGCAAGTCAACATATGTCCAATCGATTTGTATGGTTTGCCAGACAAAACTGCAACCGTTTCTCACCTAAACTAGAGGATAACTTGTCATATAACTACCGAGCACTTTTTACTGGTGATATATCGTCATTCCAGCAGATATACATTATTTAGAAAAAAAACCGGAAGCAAAAAGGAAGTGAATGGAGCCTACAGCGAGAATCATTACTTGATGTAAAGTTGGGGTATCACTTTACACCCCAACACTTTGCACTTGAGGATGCTTAAATCACAATACTTGCTACTTGACTTTTGCATGACAGTTTGCATTTCTCGATAATTCCAATAGTCATAAATTTTTAAGGGATAACACAGATGCTTGTTCTTTACTCTTACCTTGGGTTAATTTTATCATCCTTTACTCTACAGACACTTGACATTTTTTATAGGGGAGTCATTCTCCTTTGAACAGGTAGCAGATAAAATTCCCTTTGTGTTAACAATGCCACGCTTTCTAACTTGATCAGCCATGTGGGAATCCTTCCTCGGGGATCCTCTTTAGGAGTTTTATATCCTTGCTCCTTGTTGTGTGTGGCTTACCTTTTCACCCCGGTCCTTTCATCATGTCTTGGGTAATTTTTTTCTGAAAATCACTCGAATGTGGTTCGGTCGAATAGAGAGTATAGCAGGCTAAATTTAGTACTTTCATCAGTTGTTTCTTCCAACAAATCTTCAGTTATCTAAAGGTAAATTGTAACCTTTTTGTTGTCATCTGCCGCGTTCATAATGCAGCCTTTTTTTCTTGATTTACAAAACATTTTTTGTGGATACATTTAGACCGTGTTTATTACTTATATTTTAAAAGTTCCCAGTTTTGTTTATCAACTTTTTGCCTAGCGTTGTTCCACTATTCACTTAGTTTATTTTTATTGAACAACTCGGGAGGGTTACATTTGCTGTACGGGCGGGTTTTGCTAGGACAAGTCATGTTCGCAAAGCATGACTTTCTGTAGCAAAATCCAATTTTTCAATTTTTATTAAACATCTAGCAAGGAAAACGAATGCGCAGTACCAATTACACAACATTCAAAATGAATCTTTAAATACCGTCACGAAATTCATTCGGGAGGAGAGTACTCTCATTCTTAAAAATGAAGATTTTTTCCTGCGTTGATAGCCACTGAGCGACAAATCATAATAGCAATCAGGAAATGTTATGCCTGTCTCAGGAATGTTTACACATACGTTTCATTTTTATTCCTGAGCCGAATGGATCTCCTGATGTCTGTTACAACATCTTGAACAAACCATTGGGTGGCGAGACCAGCGCAAAAGCACAAAGCACGCTAGCTTCCCTTCTTTCATTCCTCATCACGAAAAATCTACTTAAAACAGTTGCGGTCTAAAGCTTTAAAACTGCAGAAATCGCACCTGTAGTTTTACCAGGCTTACATTATCATTAACCAGACATAGGACACCACCAAGACGCCGACGCGAGTAGTATTTGAATAGAGTTGAAAGATGCAAGATAATTAGTGTTTGCTATCAAAAAGGGGTCCATTTGGCTAAGTAAATTGCTGCGATAACCCATAAAAGGTAAAGCAATGAAGTCGATCAATTCTCGGCAAGTACCTAAGAGCATTGCCTAATCTGCCCACCATTTTTGCCAACACTTGTTGGGTGACTAAGAGCGAATATGTGATCTAGGGATCGGCAAAGGGTAGGTATCTTCAAGCTACTCCTTGACTCGATTATGATCGTCAGAAGCAGGAAACCGGCGGTTGGCAAGCTACCTTTCTGGGAAATGGGACCAAGAGAGTAGTTCTTTGCTACGGGCTGAGGTCAAGGAATGGCAGCATTTTCGGAAGAACAAGTAATTATCATCACGGGCTTTGTCAGTCTTCCTTCTAGGTTGCCTTGCGCAAATTGACCTTGACATTTTCTCGACATCAACACCCTTATCAGGCTCTTGGCTTCTCAACGCTGATTGGAATTGGACAGCTGAATAATCATTTTTATCCTTGCGACATGAAAACTTATCTGTGAAGCACCGTGTCAGAGGAATGCGTGTGGGCCGACGGCACATCGCACACGTTTTCATATACTTTCTAATAAATTAACAACAAATTAAGTCAATTACGAGCTCTCGAGTATATACTGCTCTTATCTAAATAGTACGTACAGGGACCAATAAAAACTGGTTATGTTCATATGTAGCTCTAAACTGAGAGCCAACAAATCCGGCTTTGAGGATGACGAGCCTAGTTAGTATTCATTTTTGCAGCCTTGGCGCTGCTCCAATATACCTCTGGAAAAAATTCTTTCACAAGCCATTTTACCTTGCTGTACAAGAAAATGTAAAACTAAGTCGGACCTTTCTGCCTCATACATGCAACACTCTACACAGGCACACCCCAGAGCAATCGCGGTAACGCGCGCAAGAGATCAAATGTAGAAAGTGTTGGATAAACCACATGCTTCAACATCGCACTGCCAAGCCCAAACTGGTACTTCAGAAATAAACTGGGGAAATAATTTTTGAAAACAAAGTAAAAACTATATTAATTCTGTATGGATACCCTTAGTGTAATTCCCAGGTCTCATCTACGTACATGAAGGTACAGCCGAACTTAAAACTAACCCAATGGCATTCCTCAACGCATCATGCAGTACAAAGGGTGAATTTGACTCGGTGCACCAATATTCTCTCTGACCAGCCACGGACAGGCTTTAAAGGGGCTTACTCTCTTCAATGGAGGAAAAAAGGTGGGGTCAGAAATGGAAATGAAGGGGGGAAGATTAATTCTTGAAAATAGATGAACGTAGATTATTTATATATTAATATTTAAACAGGTAACATCGTAATCAGTAAATAAAAACAGCAATTGTCCGTGCGAAACCTGTTAAAAATTGCACCTCCCATCGACATAAAAATAAAAACGATAGATTGCAATTCCTGTCAGACGCTTAAAGTAGGGGCTATGCTAAAAACAGGTAAATAAATTATGTAAATAATTCTATTTTGGTGTGTTTCTACTCAGTGAATGTAATAATAAATGAGTTTATACTCATTCATCCCTGTCGAATGCCAGACGTATTTTTACAAGAGACCTTTCCCATTTACCTTGACACTTTACCGACGTTTTCAACTGTAGATTTCGTTGTTGTATTTAGTTAAAGGAAGATAAAAGAAATATTACCATACTAATAGAAATTCTAAATATTTTTGCAAGCACAAATTTAAAAAATTCCGTTCAGCTGTAAGTTGAGTAAATATTGCGATGGTTAACTGAAAAGTACATTTACAATCACGAAAATTACAACAAGGACGAATGAATTCCTGACTTTTGGTGATCTCGTGAATAAACTTGTTTCATCAGCGGCTATCTTGAACTAACTTTAGTAGTTGGCAGTGTCATGTCTGGTGCCTCTTTAACTGTCTATCAATCTCATTCGTTATCTGCTCCTCCTCCTGCTTCCAACAACCTTTCCTGACAGCATTTTCTCCAATTTCCATGCTCTCATGATAAGCCAACCAGTATTGCTTTACAAGCAACCATTAGTTCTAATCATTTGCTCTCAGTGATATCCTGGACTTAATTTTGTGAAGCACTTTTGCGTTGGTCTTCTATGGTATCCGGGGTAATCTTCTTCAGGACCATAGCTCAAATGAATCTTTTCACCCTTCCAAATTGTCCAAATGCTACCAGAACCCTAATGGAAAAGAACAGTCTCTTTACTATTCGAACTTTTTTGTATGCTGCAAATATTTGTCTTGAAATAACCTACTTAGTCCATGAATGGTCATCTTGCCCAACACTTTCGTTTAATATTAGAAGAACAATCTCCGTCTTTGTCACTATTGATTCTGGCACCAAGGAAGACGAACTAACCGACAATTTCCACTTTCTCATTATGAAACAGAAAAACGTCAAGGGCGGGAATTGACATCACTTTTATGTTCAGCTTTAAGCTTGCTTTCGTAGTTTTATCTTTGCTGCCGTTACCGATACCCTCAGATCAGCCCCATCCTGCAAACGTTGTATCCTTTACGTGCATATAATTAACTTTGATCCCCCAGCTCGAAATTCAATTGCCATTTTATTAAGATTATGAACTCAAGTTATACTCATAAACTAGATTTAAATGGCAAGGCGGAAAAAAATGCATTCTTGCCTTGCACCTTTAGTCTACATCTCCATAAGCGGTTCGAACAATAACCTCATGGTCAGTATAAAGGTTGCGCAAATGTTCTCGACAACCCATCTTTAAAGCCTTTCCAAGTTATTCTGGTCCACGCGGTCGGGGGCTTCGTTGTTTTATGTGACCCAAAGTCTTTTGACGTTTCTATTAACTATCTGATGTTTGCTAAGCGATCTCTTGTGCCCTTCCTGGAACCCACTTGCTCTTTTGGCAATTCTTTCCATTTTCTCCAGTCGACCTAGTGTGGTATTAAAAGCAACTCGAGGTTTACAATACTTGTTGGCAGGATGTCATCATCTCTCAATTGTGTTCTGTTGCGAGTACCTCCCTTATTTCAATTCCTCAATCTCCAAGAGGCTTACCCTTTCATTTTAATGTCCTGTACATTGAAGCCTTTTGTCGTTTCTAGCCTCCCTTTGAGTATCCTACAGTGTGCTTTGCCCCCTTTTCGCCTTGCCGCGCGTCTATCCCTTGCTAGAAAAACCGTTTTGTTTCCGCTTTCTTAATTTTGGTCAACGCTTCCGTGCTTCATACTTGGAAAGGTCTAACCTCGGGACAAAATTCCTCAGGTTTCCTGTCCACTATTTTTAGCAATCCTTTGAACATATTTTGTGCATCTAAAAAAAATAAGGTCTTGTCTTCCAAAGCTGCTGATAAAATTGATTAAAGTATATAATGAAAAGGGGTTTTGTCAGGTCGCTCGCGGGGTTATTTTTTCTTCGTGCCAAATTTCACACCAAAATATATTGTCAGTTTCTTGCAAAACGCACTTGGGTTTTCACAGATCGACACGAACACCTAATTATTTCACATGCAACTTTATTCTTCTGACAATCCCGTTACAACCCATTTCTTCCAGAATATGCATGTCAAATTTTGCGCGTACCCACCACTTCCCTTTGTTTAAATGGTAGCTGCTAGCAACAAAGGGTTCCTCTTCAGTTCCAGTGCAACCTAACTCAAATACACACCGTTTGCACTTTCAAGTTTGCAGCTCCATTAATTTTTGCTGATAGCAAGTTCTCGTGATCAAGACCACTGGTAACAACTCAAAATTTAAGAGTAACAGTATCTGCAGTGTATTGCTCTCTAGCCGTCGGGTGTCGTGGTAACAGAAAACTAACATTTTAAAAATTTTCTATTTCTATTTGCTCCTTTCGTCTGTCCAATGTAAGAATTAACACGCGACGTGTTCCTAGTTTAACAAATAAATACTCCCCTTTTGTATGTAGGCTTCATGTAGTCTTCCTAATCTGGCAGCGACTCAAATTTTATTTACTTCTTTGCTGCCACAATGACCTACTTTAATAAAGATCAAGATTAAAACTTCGAATTTAAACAAAATGTGCTAAGAAATTACGATGAGTGTTTTTTGTTTTTTTCTCTCTAAATTGGCACGTATGACAAACTAAATTTTGTAGAACAAGGTGCTGTAAACTTTAAAGACTGGAGATGAATGGATCAGATGCTGCCCAACACTGCAACAAGTTTCGGGATCATGCTGATAGTGCTACTGTCAGGGGTAAAATCCGCTGTTTTGACTCACTTTTAAGACTTGCTGCGCTCAAGTGTGTGTCTTGAGCTACATTCGCGTTGTCATGTAAATACTTGCTTCGCTCCGATAATTTCATGAAGCGCGTGTGATACACCAATGAAATAATGAGTCCAAGCACTGTTTCACATGTTATGTGGTCTCTATATGAAAGTATTTAAACGGAGATAACCTTTTTAAAAAATCTACCGCAGAGGGTGGGCTGTTTACGTTACCTTACTTACTACCCGTCGCCCCCAAAGATATAAAACAAACGAGGGAAGTTTCCCTCAACAGAATGTTCAGATTTATAAGGTATTTATCTTTTCCGGAATATATTTTGCTTAATGGATAGAAGATAAAGGTCTTGCCGCTGTCACTGTATTGTATTGATTTTACAAAACTCAGATAAAAAGACACTAATCACGATGTGGCAGTCCATGTTCTCTATTCAAATGAAAATGATGAAATTACATCCTGAATATTACAATAATCAAATTATATATTCACTGCCTTTGTTGAACGAATCTGGTGGCAGTGACAGTACAACAACAAAAAAAATAATAGAAGAACAAGTATATCAAAATTGCCCAGGAAATGTCACACTGCCCACCTGCAGATATTTTAAACACTAATTCATTACCATCCATTTTGTACATGATACACCCAAATTAACGATGGTCAATATATCCAAACTGCCAAGTTTTCTCGCTCAGTGGCCAAGTCATCCCATTTATTAGAATATATCGGCTCGCAAATTTACATTAAGTGTACCAAAAAACTACAAACAGAAAAATCGAGACACATTACTTACATCTACAAAGAAAAAGCAGTTAACTACTGCAGTGAAATGTAATTAAATCTAAATTAAGTTATTTGGACATTGCCACCTTTACCATCAGTGATACAAAGTACAAACTGTGGCCTCTTAAGAACCAGAAGAAATATCAAAACCTGTAATTAAATGATACGTGACATTCACTTACAGGAAAAGATAGTCGTGGAACTTCAATTTGCAAAAGCACTGTATAAGAAAAATGCGGAGGCAAAGGCAATGGACCTCTTGTAGTCAAAGTAGTAAATTTAGTCATTACCTATTGTTTAAAATTGTCTTTTTACCTACAAGTTTCAAAATTACGAATCAGAGACCATTTCAGGTGAATATAAGGTCAAGGGTGAGATTGCAATCGATACGTTTTAATTGTTCGGGATTAAAATTGCCAGACCAATTCACTACTGGCGTAACTATTGACAACGTACTGGCAATATGAATTTGAAACCCACATGCATTACATTCCGTAACCTGGTTGGTATCCATAAGGCTGTGCTTGTGGCATTCCCTGAGGTGGTATCCCCTGAGGTGGCATCCCCTGCTGTTGCATGTTGTACATACTAGTGGGAGGCATTCCCATACCAATTGGTGCTGGCCCTGCAGTTATCATCAATTGATCCGCACCTGAACGAAAAGAGAAAATCAATAGCAGTAAGAAACGAAGCATTAATTGTGTAAGTAGCACAAAAAAAATTACTTAAAAGCTTCATCACCACTTACCACGTCGATGGTCCGCCTTTGAGACAAATACTCCACAAATAATAAAAAAAGTAACAAATTTCTAACAAAGCAGCACCATGGAAAAACGGTACCCAAGTTTCACGTGTCAAACGTTATTATCTACGGCATTAAAACAATTACCACCATTAATAAAAATAGAAACATGCGCCACAATACCAACGTACTTTGTCGCCTTGGATAAGGGATGACAACGGCAAGTTTTTATGCTGTCAAGAATTAGTAACAGAAAACAAGCTAATTAAAATGGCTAAAAAAGAGAACAAATATTTCACTTTATTAGTCATTAAAATAGAATGGGTTATTCACTAAACACATTGACCCCCGCCCCCTAAAATACAGAAAACGAGATAATTAAGGGTATGAAATTAATAACATCCAAATACCGAAGACGATTGGTTGATCAGCTTTTACTTCTTCTTCTTCGTCTCTTTTGGCATTTGCATCACTTAATTTGTCAACCTAAAAAAGATTTTAAGAACATACAAAAATTGATATAACCCATAATGTACGCAAAAAGCTAAGGTGATGACGGAGGCATTACAGGATCACACACATGCCTACCATCAAGGCAAATGTAAGCAGCCTTAATCAAAGAGTGCATATAGGTAGTTATCCTAACGTATTTAGATTTAGCAAATATATGGTTATTTTGAAAGCAAGGCTGCTTGACTCCCCCCCCCCCCCTACATTTCAGTAAATCTTCTTACGTTTTCACAGATAAATCCAGTACACTTTCCGGAGGCTTTACCCCAAACATGCATAACACGTCTAATAGTAAAAGTTACATGTACAAAAAGTTACATAGCGGTTATGTCAATTCAGATTACCAGCAGTTACTGACAGGTAAAAGCTTACTAAGACCCGGGCACAAATATCCTCAACAAAATACCCCCCTCCCCATGTTAAAAACATGGTAAGTTGTATTCTGTATAACAAGCTATATCTTTTTTCCGGAAGGTCAATAACAACTGGAAGCATAATCATCGAAATATCAAAAGAATACATCGCAATGCCAAACCAGTAGAAAAACGTCTAACATAAACTATTGGTTTTGTTAGCTTATGTCTATGTCAATAAACACGCTCTTATAAACATTTTGACATTAGTAAGCTAAGCTTTTACCTTAGTGAGATACTCCCGCATTACTTGTATCATGTACGGCATAGCAAAATCCAATAAATTGTGTCTCCAAGCCAGCTCAAGCACAACATCTGGTTTTAAAAGGTCGTAGCACATAAACAATGTTGCTGCAAAACAATCGTACTTCTGAATTTCTAAGAACCACTGAAGAAGATTTTCCGCAACGTTTGGATCCCGCGATTCATTTCCGAATTGCATTGCATCCTAGATAAATAACGAAAATAAGTTTATACAATTCAAGTAAACTTCAAGCACTGCAGATCTATTTGACTGCTGCCCACATGACAAATTAGCATTTTTATCGATGTCGTGTTTTGTATTTCAAGCAACAGGTACTGATAATCAATACACCTAAAAAACTACCCCTTCTACTGAATGATCATTACTAACACACTAAAAAATCAGCAAACCTCCTCATAAAATAAATTTTATAAACTGCTGTGTTGTGCGGTAGTTCTGTCGTATGTAATGTGTAACCGTTGCTGCTGTGCTATACTACGGCAATCCAGCGCTAACAACAAGCCTATGACAAGCTAAATCATAACAAGGTTACATTTTATACCTGGAGTTAAAAGTTCGACATTTATAGTACAAAAATTTCAAGCAAAATATAACGCTAGCAAAATTTATCGTAATCAGCTCATTTTATATTTAATATTCTTTAAAGTTCCAACGGGGTATTGGCTGATATCTCCTTTAAAATTAATAAGTTTCGACTCTTGTATTGGGCAACTACCATTTCATCTACTTCTTCAGGAACAAATAAAGGCATCATTATTACTAAATTAATATTAGTTTTACCTTTTTCTAAACTTCCAAAACGGAATCATTCTACCCACACAATGCAATTATTCTCACCGTATCTGGGCACATTACACAACCCAAAATTGTCCCAACGACTGATGTAAAAATTAGATTATCTATTACAAACTTGTCCAGGTTTCGCTTTTATCATTGTTAATTGACACAACACGTAAAGCTTAATAGAAAATCAAGTCCTCAAGGTACTGAAACAGGCGATGTTTAGTCTTCTATTGCATTTTCGGGTTTCTCTCCCCCCCCCCCATCCGAAGAAATAAAACATGGGATAGACTGTGCTATATTATTTTTTTTGTGTTCTTCTTAGTAAGGGGGCACCGGAGAGCAGGTATCAAGTTCACTTTTGGTCCCCATTAAACTGCAATTCGGGAACATGATTGTAATCCTTTCCCATAAAACTGCCAACCAATGCATGCAGTGAATGAAAAGAATATTGGCAGCAATAAAAATTTAGGTACCACTGAATATATTAACCAAACAAATCCAAGTTAGGTTGATTTGTTGGATCACATGAACATTCTAAATATTGGTAAGATATGGTTAACAAGAAATGAGCTCAAAAGAGCTACTTTCTAAACGTATAACCCTAGGTTCCAGTACACAAACCTGACAAATAAAAAAGGTTTAGCTATTTTAGTGTTCATGGTTTTATGTCTTTCGTTCGTTCCGTCATCCTCTGGGATACCAAAAATGCAAATCAATTATTTTTATCCTGTGGTTCCTAGCAAAATTGTTGTCAACAACACCAACGATCACTACACACCACAAAATTACTCTAGATTCCGGTCTTCAATAAAATTTCAGGATAAGATACCACTAATGCATCAATATTGATTACTGTCTAGATTTTTCTTGATAAAATAGAGAGTGGAAAAGGATCCAATAACCATGTATAAAAATCAAAAACTTACCTTGTAAAGATGATCTTTTTTACACAGCTCAACGGATTGTTGCCACCTGTTGTTACCTTTATATAAGTATGCTGCTATTCGCCTGAATTCTATCAAATCGTGTTTTTCAAGCCGTTGTGCAAGAGCTATGTTATCAAAGTTATCGAACGCATCAATAGATGCCCTTAAGCCATTATAATCTTCTTCGTCAATAAGGAGAGAGTTCAGGGCTTCATTAATTGCCTTGTTGTTGTGATTCTGAACAGACCTAAGATAAGGTTTAACTAATGGTAGATGGCGTGTTTTCGTAAAAAAATTAACGGCTCTTGTATGATCCATTCGTGGCGTTAAAACTATAAGCAAATCATTAAGGAGCATGGGTTTATTATCTAAGTAAAATTGCAAAGCCTTGTAATACAGTTCTATATTTGCCACTTTGGTGATCACTTCTTTGAAAAGTCCTTCCCTCCATGCTACCGTTGGATGTTTCATCATTGTGACTACAGCGTTGTCATATTCCTCGTATTTATCATAAAGGAAGACTAATTCAGCCCACAAATGTGCTTGCTCACAGGCTCGCAGGACCTACAAATAAAATCGTATTGGAAATTTGTTGGCACATGTAAAACAACGTATTACTGTAAATTATTCGTAGCAGCACAAAATGTATTTAAGCAAAAATGCAGTAACGCAAGTTGAGTCTTCTCTGTAATTATAATAAATATGTAATAGTTTGGGGATTTCGGTACTGCTCCTAATCAGAGCAATCGTGGTTTTTGCAATGACAAAATTTAGTTTAATATAGAACACTCCATTAAAAACCCACGGATTAGCACATCAAGACTATTATGACTGAGAAGCTGAACTGCTCCAAAAAAAGCAAACCCTTCTACTCAAATACAAACAAACAAATCCACCCTCTAAAAATCTTTCAAAACGTGAAAAAATGGTCCCACAAACCCATCCCAATACGAAATAATCCAAATGCACTATTACATAATAGTTTTGGCAATTAAAAAAAAGCATTGCTGGGAGTCGGGAACACCCGGGATTCAAAATTCGAACAATCGGGCAAATCTAATTAATCTTACCTATTTGGGCCGGAAGCAAAACACTGATTTAGAGAAAAACAGATGAATACACAACAGACGAGTTGCTTTATAACTGACCTTTGGAATATTGACCCTAGACCAAAACAATTCCAAATGCTCCCTCATTTTGGTGGGTTTGTACTTTGAATAAAGAATGGCAAGCTCTGTAAACATCCCCATGTGAGCTCTCTCTAAGCCAAGTGCAGCTTCCATTAATGAAATGAGCTCTTCGAAATACCCTCTACTCTCATAATAACGGATTAAATCCTCCAATTCATCGGCATGTACAACGATATGCAATCCACACATCTGCGCAAGGCGAAATTCTTCTCCGTCTACACATGAAAAGCAAACCTGAAGAGCGAAAGAAAAAAACCCACATCAGAAACCCATTCATTCAGCTTCTTTTAATTCCTTACATTTAAAAAACAAAACAAAAAACAACCCGCCCCCCCCCCCCACACACACACACCAAGTTTGCTACATAAATGTTAGCACGAAAAAAGTAACACCTACAAACATACTACACTCTTTTCAAAAAAATGTTTTGTGCATAACTGTACCAAACAAACTGGTAAAATCAATTACATTTGCTAACGTTAATGTGTCAATAAAAAAATAAATAAAAAAATCCAAGTTCAAAGTGTGAGCTTCAATAAGAAGCCGAACTTTAATATTGCAGTTGAGACTTCCTTTGCTACTGTGTAAGTGAAGGGTCGATTTAGAACATATTCCAGTTTTGATCGAAAAACTGGAATATGTGCTAAAGTCTCATTTGCTTCAGATTAGCACTAATAACAACCCAAACCAGTCTTCAACCTATCTGGAAGCAACCTGGAAATAATTTTTTCTGAAACTGAGACGATTTTATGGGTACAAACGCAAATGGTTACCAATATAAGCTGATTAATAATATAAATATTTCACCACAGTACGTGTTTTGTGTTCTGGATATATATATCGAAAAACTAAACATAAACCTTACACTTGTTAAAAAATGTAAATTATGTCTAAACATTCACCAAATTACAAAATTTCTGTTTCTAGTATTTTCGTTTTATGTTTGCAAACGCTGTTTACAAACACAAACCCAGTGTGTTTATAACCTTATTAACCACGTACTGCTTTCGAAGAAAATCCTATATGGCGAGTCACAAACGACCAACCCCCAGATTTTTGACGATTGCTATGAAAAAATAATAAAATGTAAGAAAAAGTGACGCGCAATGCTTTTTCTAAACGCAAATGGTAGCTGGTAAACATTATCCCAGATAATCGCAATACAGAAGATATAACAGTTTAACCGACATAAAAAACAAGTTAAATAGATTACCTCTTTCCAGGTTTTGGTGCTGTTTGCTTTTCTCGCACTATCAACAGCAGCTTGATACTCTCCTAAATAGACCAGAGTTGACGCTAACCGACCAAAATTGGAAACATTGTTGAAAAGAAGTTTAGCTGCTTCGTACATCTTTTCTTCGAAACACCGTTCGCCAACTAACTGTATTTGTGCATGATTAGGTCCTGATATAAACTCTTCTAGTTCTGCAAGTCTTCCTGTTTTTGCATAAGCAAAAACCAATTCACTGTCAATAAATGTTTCCCTTGCTTTCTTTCTTGCCATTTGCAAGAATTTAACCAGCTCTTCGAAGTTGCCTAAACGGATACAGAAAACAATAAGAGTTTTGAACTAAAAAAAGCTATAGGTTTATCTACTTTGGGCACTGACTGTTAAAATGTGACACAATGTTTCATGTTTTCAGCAACACTAAACGCAGTGGTGCCACAAGAGGTAACTAACTGGTGACGATGGTCAACTGTCAGATTACGAAATACGAGAACACAAAATAAAACATTTCCTCTATTCAAAAACGTAAATATCAATACGGAAAGTGACACTAACAAGTGAGTGCATGTTAAGAACTCTCAAGTGTTGCGACGTAAATGCCACCAGGGCACATACCCAACATCGAAGTAACAAATAACAATGCTAAAAATTACAGTTTAAAAAACAATACCTGATTGTTTAGCAGTTTCAACAACTTCCATATAGCTTGATGGGTCATCTGCCTTGATATACGAGTCGATAGCTTCTTTGACCATGCCCTGGTCAAGCTGGGCTTTGGCCAGCAAACTCCATACTTGCGGATCATTACATCTTTCAGCAAACTCGTATGCTCTATCGAGATTTTTTATATTTTCTATGAGAACCTGATGGGGGTGAGGATATAAATCTATTAATGTCATTGAGACAGTAAAAACATGTGGTAATATTCAAGTAAATTTATATCCTAAGCTCGTTAACGCAAAACACAATTATATATTGATTTCATTTCAACACTGTCACTCAGAACGATATTGAGAAGAACGATCGCGAAATAATAATAATTAAAAAATAATACATTTAAAACCTACTTTTGGATACAGTGTACCAGGCCCCATGACCCTTATTGCCAAAAAAGCAATAGACAAAAGGGAAGAGGGGGGGAAATTGGAATATTTTATGGCAAGCGAAAAAATTGAACCAGATCATTGCACAAGCGTGCTACTGGTACAGAGTGTTAGCTTGCGCTTCTTGACAAAAGTGAGGATAATGCGGAGGAAGCGTTTACAATACTGAGAAGATCCGTTGGAAAAACTTTGCAACTAGTTATCTAACTCGCTGTTTCAACCTTTCGAGTCGAGTACGATCAACCTGTCATTTACAGGACTTATCTTCACGGTCAAGTCATCTACACATTTAATACATGTTTCGAACGCCACTACACACCGATTTTTTTAACACCGTCAGAAAAACCCTCTCTTAACCCTCGAGAGTGTCGGTCCCAGTACAGCAAATGTGAAATTGCTAAAATATAACTAGGGCAGCTTGACAGTTTACACATGTCTAGTAAAATTAATACATTAGTACAGTTGCACAGTAACCAAGGGATTCCGTGTTCGATTCGCCGAGCGGGCGAGGGGAATTTGGATCTTTACAAACGATAACGCTATTGGTTGGGGTCAGGAAGGGCACCGTCTGAGCCTCAATTGCTGGGGGAAAATGACTTGGAAAAAAAAAGAGAACGAAAATGACTTGGAAAAAAAAAGAGAAGTTATTACTACTATTTACCTGGATTGCAGAGGTATTGACGTCAAACTTCTTAAATATTGCAAAGGCTTCTTCGAAAAGTTCGCTTCCTATTGCAATACTTGCAATGTCAGGAGCATCATAGTTGTCTAAACGTGTGATGTATTCCATTACCCTTGTTCGATCTGCTTTTATTGCTGTGAGGATGAGCAGATTTTGAAGGTTCCTGCAAGGAGGTTTAGAAACCAATTTTACATAGCGGTATACCATTTGGGAACAGTAAATCACAAAAACCGACTTGCATCAAGTTCGATATCCTTCAGTTTTTCCGATTGAAGAATCGTTAACGCATTTGCTTTTATGTTTGCTTTTATGCTCTCAGACCGACCTTGGGATCCTACATTCTTGACAAAGTCGTCTGCGCTGCTCGTCTATTATGAACGCAACACTTCAAAATTGTAGATTTTTTGGGCATAGTGTACTAGATGCCATGACCCTTCTTGCTGAAAAAAGCATTGACGGAAGAGAAGGTACCTGGAATATTCTATGGCAAGCGAAAAAATTGAACCAGATCGTCGCACTTGAGTGCTACTGGCACAGAGTGTTAGCTTGCGATTCTTGACAAAATGCAGTGCTAAAGAAGACTGCAGAGTTTACTTAATTGGCATAACTGATCAGTTCTGTCAGATGTCGTACCTTAAAAGTAAGACGGCAAAAGTGTTTCATAATTTTTATGGCAAAGAATACACGAAATTCACCAATGGAGCTTCCCAAATAAACAATATAACAGCTTTTAGTTTGTTTCCTAACGAGATTTACCCTGGGCGTAGCCAAAAAAACAACTTTGGTGTAGCATATTACAATGTTATTGGATTTTTCTCCTTGCAATTTTTAACAATTCTCATCCATAGGTTTGATGGTTCCCCCAATCCTACTTACGATATCAACTATTGCTGGCGTGTTACGGTTCGTAGTAAAACGATTCCATGTAAAATAAAATCAAGTCTTGTTTCCATCCTAAATGTTCATACTTTTGCCATGTTTAAAAAAATAAAAAATCCAAAGCAAAAAAAATCACACAACCCAGAAATACACGAATAAGTCGTGTCTTAAGACTAAAATTCCCATGGTTTTCTGATAGTTGATTTAAAAAATAACCTATAATTTATGTATGAAGAAGTAACAACTACCAATGTTCGTTTTAATACGAAAAACAGTAATATACCAACCTGTGGTCACTGAAAACGGAATTTTCAAGTACTATCTTCTCCAAAAGTTCAATTAGTTCATTGGGCAAATCGGCGGTCATGAATGCCTTTACTGTCACCGATACATCTTCGGGATCCTGGGTTTCCGACAAAGCCGTCTGCACAACCTGGTTAATGGAAATATGGTAAAATAACGTCCAGAAATCGACGTGAAAACAAACTCCAAACGTATTGCATACACTAAGAAACATAAGATATCAGCACATTTGGGAAAAATCTACAAATTCTAAAATATTCCATGAGGGGAAAACGAGAAGAGCCGAGATGACGGTGTAACATTTCACTCGTCCAGCTGACTTCTAGTACGTCTACGCGTATGCTGTTCATGAATATTTACCAATCACGAATATTCCCCGGGGAACTGACTTGCACCGCAGCCTATCATTCATGATCATTTAAACCCTCACAAAAGTTTATGCATAAACGTATTAAGTTGTTACAGCTATCTTGGTGTTAGCTACAAAACAAGGTCATATCAATGGTCAAATGTACTCTTTCGGCATTAACGCGGTATGGATTTTGATAACTGGATGGATTTGATATTAAACCACTGGCAAGCAACACCAACAAGTGGTTTCCGAAAAAGCAAGTTTTGTAAAAACCTAAAATTAACTAAGCATACCTGATCAATTAGCTGTCGCCTGTATTTGTTTGTTACTTCAAGAACACCGGCCCACAATTCTGGACTTCTTCTTTTCACTAGGTATCGGGCAAGACTCTTAAACAGTGAATTTTCATTACACACCTGACAAAAAAAACAAAAACAAACCCAAGATATTAAATAGGGTTGACTGAGCAATGCATTGTGCAATGCTGAGGAGAGCTTAAATACCTAAACAGGTACTCACTGAAAGCCCACTAAAATCGTTAAATAGATTTCGTATGTGTGGGGAAGGAGTGGGAGAAGGGGGAATCACTGAAAAAAACCCAACACCTGGCATTTCATCCTTGATTATTTTCAGGTCGTTGAGGCTCAGCAACCGACTACAAAAAATGCACAAATGTTAACTATTTAAGATCCTAACATGGCTTTTGCTGATAAGAGTGTCCATCGAAAAATTTTATTTCAATGGACCCAAAGAAAACGATAAAATTTAACAACTGTATTGTTGGCTTTTGTATTGGCACAATACGGAGTACACCATATACAAATCTAAACTTGTGCCTTTGATAAAAATTGTGACTCGTTGAAATCGAACTTTTCCGATTCTACGCATCTCATTTTGACTAATCTTGTATAAAAATTTGATGGTCATTTTAAAACCTATTTTCTAAAGACCAATTTAACAAACCCCTTCCAAGAAAACCCCAAAACAAACTGAGCCAGAGAAAATTATAACCATGGGTCTTCTCCATAACTGGAACAAACACATGTAACTGAAAACAAATCGAACTAACAAATATATAGGCATCGCCCACCTGTCTGCCTCTCTAAGCTCTGACGGGTTGCTGTTATATCAACTCTCATATTAGTGTCAAAGAAAACAGAATTGCTAACAAGTATAAAAAAATGTATCCCAGCATTTGGGTGATTTCCCTCCGGTTAAAACACGATTGCTATTGCAGCGACTTCATTGATGGACGCTGTCATTACAGTATTCATTCATCTTATCGAGACCCAAAGAAAATACCATAAAACTGATAAACAAAACCAAATAAAACAAACATATAAATAAACTAACAAAGGGAATCGGATTCTGGGAGAAAAATGAAAATAACTATAGCCTACATTTATAAGTTCCAAATCACACTGTCCCCTTTCATAGGCAACACATGCCAAATGTGGATCCCTTTTCTCGCAGTATTTTCCTACAACTTTGCTGTCATAAAATGGGTTTTCCCTGTTAATCAAGAAAACAAAAATACCAATATCAAACACAGAAATTTTTAAGACCCTTAAAAGTTACAAAAATCTGTTTTGATAAAAATACAAGAAACTATAAATAAAAAGCTTCATATTAATGAGAACTGTTGCGGCGAAAACCGTTGGCTTGAGATACATCTCTTTTGTTGCAAATTCCTTTGCTGTTTGTTCATATGGCTCTAAGCTCTTTATAACAATTTGTCAATTCATAAAACGAACCCCATAAGTCCCGTTACCGTTCCTACCCATACCTTTCCTAAATGCTACTTTTCCCCTCAACCCTGGTCTCGTTCTAAAAATTCGAACATAAGCAAAAACACCACATAATTAAGCGACAGTAAACTTTTACGTTCACGACAGCAGCTAGTACTTTAAACTACGCGATGAAACTAAATGGATGTAAAAGGAATAACACTTTAGAAGGCCATGCTACGATGTTCTCGCATTTTTTCCTACTTTATTAATAGACGGCCACACAAAAACCCACAGCAAACTCCCCAAAAAGCTGCCAAGAAAAAAAAAGTTACTATGTGGTATTGCATTAACTAATTTCCTATCCCAGCAATATTTTCCCTGTCTCTTTTCAGCCCTGACCATATAGCCAGAAAAAAAGTATCACTGGAACACATATTTACCTCTGCAAAGGCTATGTTTTTGGCCTCTGTTTGTTCGTTTGACTTTCAGTTTGTGTTTAAAGTAATAACTCCATCACCAATGACTAAAGTTGTGAACGGTTGCGGATGAATTTTTTAGGAAATGTTAACACTAGCACAATAACTGATTAAATTTTGGTGTTGATTGGGGTGACCGTCTAGATTCCGTTCGAGTTTGTACAGCACTATTATTTGGTTGTTACCTGCTTAATGTTTTCAATTTTCACCATTACGGTTAAAATACCGCATAGCTGAATTAGAAAAGGGTCAAACTGGAGGTCCATGGTTCCATCCCAGGTATTGGCAGTGTAGCGTTCTTTATTTGGTTGTTTGTTTGTTTTGTTTCAATGAATGCACGATTACAATATATGGTAAAAATACAAATCTGGAAGGAAATAAGTTGTTTGGAGAAGGTTTGCACTCTACAATGGCCTAGCTTCCTATCTATTATTTGACGTTAACTCAAGGGGCCATTCGAAGAACCTGAGACAGTCAGTCACGCACTTTAAGGAAATGCAAGGACGTTGTGCTGTACAAATAACTGTGCAAGATACTAACGACTATAGAGTTGGCCAGCAATTAAAAAAAAATTACATAAGAAATGTGCTTACTTTAAAAATCTTTCAGGATTGTTGTTCGCATCAATGTATATTTTTGCCAAGGCATTATGGGTAGCAGGTTCCTCTGATCCATCGTGGATTCTAGATTCTAGCCAGGGTAACAACAGTTTAAGTCTGTTTCGTTTTTCTACTTCTTCTACCAGTTCATCTGTAGAAAAGCTGCCTTTCACTGTCATGATCAAGTTTTTGATAATATCTTCTGTGCAGTCAACGTCAAGCAGACCACCAATTACAACTGGTAAACGTGATGGGTTAACCTTTAAAAAGACAACAGTTTGATTACAACAGGTAAAGCCAAACATTATTTTAATACAGAATGTTTCAAAACTGCAGATTACTAAACTGTACAGATTAATTATCATGAGTATAGTGCTAATAATATCACCACAATTCTCCGAAACCGGCAATGGCAGACTTAGTTTTACATGCACTATATAAAAATATGTAAAACATTTATCATCGCAGTTACAAATCCCTAAAAGGTTACTAGCTTTTCTGCTAAAATTATGTTCCCAAGCAAAAGTACCTTTCACTGAATACCAAAAAAATCAGAAAAGAATAATTACCTTCTGTACATAGATTTCTATGTATTTCTGCAAATTGTTTCTGTATAAATATAATACTAAATCGTGCACGAAGTTGAATCTGTCACAGACTATAATGAGGGGTAGTTGATCTGTAAGCTTTGCCTCCTAAAAGGTAGGTGTATGGGAACAATTAATAAATTAACAAAATATTATTTAATGAAAAACTAAACAAACCATTGCAAACAAAAACGCTGCAGACATAAAATTTTCTGAAAATACTGTACATAAGTTATGACTCATACGCAGGACTAACTGAATGTAGCAGCAACAAATACCCTAGTCACTAAAGTTCTTTAAATGACGCCTTTTTATGCAAAGATGAAGGCATAAAACGCCACAAAAACACAATGGCAACACGTTTCCTGTGTGTCATTTAGGATGCACAGATTTAAATTACAGACTCCACTTCTACCAGTGTCTTGTCGGACTGTAATAGACAGTGACCTCTAATAAGATAAAAAGAGAAGCAACAGTAAAAAACGTTAAGGGTCTAAAAATGTGGCATGTCTAAATCTACTGTAAAACTGTAAATATGACTTATTGCAATGCATTTTTCAATCGAAATCTACAAGCGTAAGTGTATAAATGATCAACTAATACAATAGTAGAAGAAAACTTTAATATTACTGCGCACTTACTTTAAGAAAATTTTTTACTCTTTCTGAATCATAACAGTTACTTTCCCTGCAAATTCTTTCTACTTCCTTCATCTGCCCAGTCTTGCAGGCTGCCTGGGGGCGGAAAACGTAAAGAAAACAAAATCAGAATGGAAGTTTTGGTATCTGGAAACCCGACTCTTTCACCAAGGGAACCGTGTTATCATTAAACTAAGCCAATCAGTATCCTTGCAGTACAACGAAAGAAAAGGATGAATCTGGTCTCGAAATTACCTATGGATTTATAAAACATAGCTGTTATCGTCCAATGAACAAAGTATTAACACTTGTAATGTCAATACCGTGTATAACAATCCCCAGTAGTAAGGTGTTTTAAACGCCTTAAGCAATTAACACCTCAGTCTATAAGTATTTTCATGATATACCATTCAATCGAAAGATGGTTGTTCGTATAGTCATCATTGGTGTTTCGCTCATCGAACTCAGACATTGTCGAAATTCTTTGGACGCCACTGATTTCACATTGCAGAGGGTACATTTAAGATACGACAGTACTGGTTCTACAGACAAAGCAAAACACGTTATTTACAAAAAAGCCCTGGACAAGCACCACACTGTCAATGTGTCTCTGGTGACTTTAATGGTTATCAAATGACCCGGTTTGGCTATTCTAATAGACTAACAAACCAGGGGAAGTTATTTACAACTTCTCTGTTGCCCATGATCATGTACAGCTTGTATACTGTCTCGAATCATCTTCAGATACAGATTCAAGAAAACCTTCTCTTCCTCAGCATTGTAAATTTTCATATTTACCTTCTTTTGGATTAAGATGTTGTTAGCAATATAAAAGTTCAGGCAACTATTTTAAACCTTGGTGACAAGCCACAATGTCCCAAGGTTCAAATTTGGTTAGAATGACTACTGAGGTGGATTCCATCAATTTTCCTGGGGGTTTAGACTTGAGCATTGGCTTCTGATCCTGAAAATGGATTCACAGAATAGGTAAGGAATTGGTATTAAGACATCTGTACCTAGTCGTAGTTACGAAGCAAAACCTCATTCTCCTACAGCGTTTAATGCTCACTGTTCTTCAGACATTGTCTATCGCAATAATTTCTATGTTCAGTTTCAACAAGGTGGAGACGAAAAATTTCGGATTTCTTTGAGGCGGTCTAGCACCATTTGTAAGGGAATAATTATTAATCCTAAATCTCGTTATGCTGGGCGAATTCGCGAATTCACTTGGAAGTCAAGATTTTCTTTGTCTTTTAGAGAAAGGGCTGATCTTTCAAGTACATTGCTTTTCTCCACTTCTCCTCTAAATGACTAGTGTTTCTCTGCCGGAGTTCACTTCGCAGCATTATCAAATTTTAGACCCTGTCATCGTTAAACTAGGGCTGCTTGCAAAGATAGCTGGTGACAATTTCTACTTTACTCACCGACCAAACACAGTGCTCACTGCAGTGGTTGAATACCTTCCTGAATTGCAAAACCCATTACGTCCACCTCTGAAGCGGCTACTAATGTGCTTTAAAGTACGAAGTGTGTAGGGATTGTAATGACTAACAGGAACAGATTACCCTGTGAGTCTTCTCCGTAATTAACTGCTATCTAAACCATTAAAAAATCAGGGCAGAGTACCCTTTAACTAAACACCTTTTACACACTTATGGATGTTAACAGTCACAGTTTGCATACTGTGGCTTATGTGCAGGGTTAATAAACGGTGGTTTAAACAACACACTTGGCAGGTAAGGAAGTTATAGAGTATCTTTTGATGGGGTATGTCATTGTCTTTACCGGGGCAAATGTATAACAACTTAAATGCACACGTAACTAATTCTAAAAAAACTTTAAAGCAGCACTTACTTGAATATACTTGAAATGGACGTCAGGTTCTTGGCTAAAATTAACAATTGATCCTAAGAAGTAGAACAGCCCCTCGAAACTTTTAAACGATTCGAATAATTCAATTAATGCCGTAGTTGTTAGCTGCTCGTGGTATTTGGATGCTACTTGGACACAAATTTGTAAATTTTGCCTAATATTGTGAGTCAACATTGCCTTTAAGCACTCCACCGAATCTTCTACTGACAATGTTCCGAAGTAATTTACCAACCACTGAAATGCAAATACAGAAAACATTAATGGTCACAAGTGCAGGATGATACTGACCCCAATCTCTCCCTAAAACAAACAAACAAACAAACAAACAAACAAACAAACAAACAAAATAAAAAAATATAAAAAAACTACAAACTGTGGCATCTCAGGTTAAAGTGAGTTTCATTATATTTTCTTCAATCGAAAGATGGTAAAAGTTTGATCATCATTGACGCCCGCCAGTTATACTACTACAAAATATGGGAGTTAAGTCCTAAAATGTTTTCTTTCATAAAACAGATAATTAGCATTCAAATGTTCATATAACCGCATGGGCGAAAGCATTTACACTTAGTTGCAGGCATTGATACCTCAACATGATTGCCCTCGCTGTAACAATCAATACAAGTCGGTCTTTCTATCAGCGTTTTAATTCAAGTTTAGCTTACAATGGTTGACTTCTAAAAGTCCTACCTACCTTACCTAAGGGTACAAATTTCTTGTCAAATTTAAGTCTTCAATAAAAATGGATAAAATTCCACTGCTATTGTGTTGAAATGGGTCTGACCATGGGCAGAAGCTACTACCAGAGTATATTTTCAACTATTACAAAGGTAAAACGTTCACAGTAACATGAAACGTTGGTGCAGAAAGAAACAAGGTAAATTAGTCGCAATGAAGTGTCACATATTGTTACCTACCTCTGGGTTTAAAAGATGTGTGTGTACAATAGCTCGTTTGATGTCATAAATATCAGTGTAATGCTCCAAAGCCTAAAAAAAACAAGGCAAATATTTACATTCCCATTAATACGCAGGACACATCCTTTACTGTTGACAATACTATAAATGTCTTTCTCCATAATCTCGTTGGTTTAATATATTTCACACAAGACGAACAATAAATACAATATGCTTTGATTAGACATCACAAACCTATGCAACACCGGGCAATGAAAACCTAGCTTTAAAATGCGGTATAAAAAACATGTACATAAGCGTTCCCTTATTATGTAGTAGCTTCTTATTTGGTAATGTAAATTCTACTGAATTTACGGATGAATCATTCCTTTAAACATGACTTGTCAATGATTTTTACTAATGGACTTTTTCCATTTTTCAAAAACAAATATAAGATATTCCAGTCTTTACCTGGCCTAATACAGGAGTACAATAACAAGGGGAGTTTTTATAATTGATATTCAGTCACATGCAGCTTCCCAAGAATATGCAAGTCAATCAAATGCATTCACAAACCTAAGTCAACCTGCATTCCAGCTTTTAAGTTATAGTTTGTTACTATAATGATTCCTTAAGCCAAATAATCAATGCAAAGGAAATGTGAAAAAAATTTACAAAAAAAATATGCATACAATTTCGACCTTTAAAAATTATTTTGTTATTTGCACATTTTAATAGTGCCAAAAGAAATTACACTGCAACACTTTACGTCATAATTTAACGCATTTGAAACGGAACTTTGACCTTTAACATTACTATTGTTCAAAATTAACTTTTTTGGAGTAAAAGGTGGCATTATGGCGTACATTTAGTCTACTGGTGCCGAGTAAAAGTTGTTTAACATTTTTAAACAAATGTAGTTTTTCACAAACAAGTCGACTTGCTTGAGTTCATAAGTTTTCGATTTCTCAAAACCAGGATAAATGGATGGCCAGAAACATACCAATTCATAAAAAAAAAGCTTTGATTAGTAACGTTAACGGCCATGGACTGCCTTACACAAGCTATACCCTGTCAATTCTCTGCGAACAAGTGTGATTGAATAGTTGCCTATTTTTAATTGCCCCCGTGACTTTGGCTGGACGATTTCAGTTAGCTTAACGCGTTTCTTTTCTTCAACGAAAAAAAAACAAAACCACACTCTAAACAACAAAACCCACACACCAAAGAACAAGAACGACGGCCAATATCCCTTCGCCATCAATAACCCCCCCCCCAAAAACCTGCACATATTCAATAGAAGAAATAACCTATTTGACTTGCAGTCGGCTGTGAAATTCAAAGTTTCTAGGTTCCAAGCTTAAAACTGATGTAATCAATAAACACAGTGCCAAACTAACCACAAAAGCCTTCGTTGGAGACATGTTTCACCCCCACCCCCGCTTCCTGGTTAAACAGTTTCTACCAAAACGAGCACAAAACTACAAGATGTAAACTATTCGACCTTTCGACCATCCATGAAAATACTTGTCACCAACATATTCCCATTAAAAAATAGAAAGGCCTTACCCCTCCTCTCCCATAAATAAAAATTATTTTACGATGTAAAAAACACCTCAGTTGTTAAGATTTTTCACTATGTACAATTCAATCGAAAGATGGTTATTGATGATCATCACAGGTGTTTGCCTTCATCCCAACACAACGATAAACACTGCTAAAACATTTTTTAAAGTCGGAGTATATTTTTGAAACTATACCAGTTTGCGTCAAATTATATAATAAAATTACATAAACATACCCGCTGGAGAAGGCCTGCTTGCTCGCACAACTGAGCTACATGTGCCCTGTCATAATGGTTAAACATTTGATTCCCAAGAATGGCATCTGCTACCTAAAATAAAAAAAAATATATATCAGTCACTGTGGTTTTTGCAACACCAGTACAGAAACTACCCATTACACGCCTTACAAAATTTGGGGAATTGGTTTTTTCCATAGTACTGTTGGATTCTTGAAGAAACTTTACGTCAGAAAAGCCAATATCAAATGGCGATTGCAGACTCTTAACACAGAGTGAAACTGTTCAGATAAACTCTCTCTATCTCTTCAGGTATCAGGTCTGTTCGCGCAGACATCGATGACCATGGCTCTCCAGTTCTCTCTGCTTTCGGTCATTCTGATGAAATCCAAAGTTGTATGTCTTGTGATCTTGCTGAGTTTATCAGTTAACTTTGTTCTTGGTCTTCCCCCTGCTCTTTTTTTCTATAATTTTTCCTAGCATTAAGCTTCTTTCGATCCCATCAGATAAACTACAATTATAATTTAAACGGGAACAAACCTGAGGTGCTGACAATAAATTCATTTCTAACAATCTTGTCTGCAGAGCCGCTTCTGAGGGTCTGTTGTTCTTTAAAGCATCAAGTAAGAACGACGTACATTGTTTAACTAAGTTGAATTCCATGAAAACATCGACAATCTAGGGAGAAAAAGAAAAAATTGTTAAACACGCATTACTAGTGTCAAATATTTAAAAAAAAATACCCTTTTTATAATATGGGCTCCATATATCAGAATAGAATTTCAAATAATGCTCTATTTTTGATGCCTTGCCGTGGGAGCATATTGCCTTGATCTGCAGCTAGATGTGTCATTCCTGTTGTTGTGACTTATGTGGATTGGGCTACATTAAAACATATCAATCTACAACCTACATCAGATTTGTCCACAGCTGTTTGACCTTAACCAGTTGAGAATTCCCAATAATAGGGCTGATATACCACACAACTCTGGTTTTGGGCAGGAGTAATGGCGTAGCTGTAGCTGGGTATTACGAGTGTTGCACAGGACAAAAAAAATACCCTCCCTCCGCCAATAAAAGCCCCAATACCTGTCATTTCAACACATTTTACACCAACTGCTGCATGCAATCAATTGAAAGACGTGTACCGAATGAAACAAATTGTACTTTTTAATCAAATGCGAGTTGCTAAGATAACTACCTGACTTAGGTCTGCTAGCGGTTCCTGTTCCTGGATTAATCTTGATGCAAAGTTTGCACCAGCTTCTGGATTTGCTCTCATAACGTTTCTCAATAACGCAATATAATCTGGTTCATAGCCAACTTTTTTTGCATACATCACTATCTTCTCAAACTGTGCTGTTTCTGCAAAACACTGAATGACCTAAAATAGACACAAGAAAACAAAAGTGGAAATTAAGTTCAAAAGCATTATACATTAAATAATGCCATACCAACACCAACAAGATAAAGTAGCGCTTTCCTAAATCCTCCTTGTTGATTTAATATTACAGAGAAAAATTGGAATGCCTTGGCAAATAAAATTAGTGATATAGATACTTGTTGGTCTCTACAAAATGAGGTTGCTTCCCTCTCACACACAGCTCCAAAAGAAAAAGGGGTGTTGTGTCATCCTACTCTAAAAATTACAGTCAATCAAACTGAGTCAAATGTTATCTACAAACAGTTTGATTAATGTAATAATCCTTTGCGGAAAATCATAACAAGCTTTAAGTCCTTGAGTGATTAAGCCCTTTGGCAAATTAACTACTTTAAGGCAGAAGAGTTC
This sequence comes from Morbakka virulenta, assembly GCA_003991215.1. Classification (NCBI taxonomy): domain Eukaryota; kingdom Metazoa; phylum Cnidaria; class Cubozoa; order Carybdeida; family Carukiidae; genus Morbakka; species Morbakka virulenta. The sequence goes on from RDPX01000040.1 coordinate 345,544, forward strand.
AACCAAAAGCTTAAACAAGCAGGCTTTGCACCAATGTCACTGCCCCATCTGTTATTACACCAGACACTATACTAATGAGCCCAAGCTCTGTAGTGGAAGCATACAAGCAATAACCGACAACACCCAAATACTGTAGACCTATTGACCATCCATAATGACTTACAGTAGAAGGTGGTTGTGGAGAAATTAATGGGAAAATGGGAAATCACAGTGGCTTAATTTACATCAAGTAGTTGACACAAGCAACGGTAAAAAGCTTGTCCCTTTCTATCGTTCAGACATCAGTCACAAAATAAGTTGTCACCATAAATGTTACAACTTGTGTACAAGGCAAAGGTTTACACATTACAGTTTTGTAAAATGAACACTGGTACTATTGACACAGGCAATATTTTATTGACGGCAAGAAAATTTACACATATTAACCTACAAAAACATTAAGTTTATTAATGAATAAGTATGCAACAATGTCATGGTAACAAAATTGTTTGAAGCTTAATGACAAGGAGCAACATAATACCCCCATAACCTTTTTGCCAACTTTATACGCAGGAATTAAAAAGCCATTTTAAGCCAAAAACCATCTACCTTAAACCTTGGAAATCGACAACACAAGTACAGCATAGGCACATACAAATTAAAATTGAACGTTTGAAGCAACCAGTTTTTGCTCTTACTATTTTTGTCTTTCCAGAAACAAGGGAAAATGGACAAAACACTATAAAAATTGCTACTAAAATAATGGTTTATTTTAGTCGATAGTTATTTCAGCTATTCTACGTCGCCACAATAATAAATCTGAAAATGCGTTTTTCATTTAATACTGAAAACAAGAGATGACCATTAAAACCTGCACGATTTCTGGTAATATGCTGAGGAAATCCTTTTACTTCTGGTGACTGGCTGTTTTAAACAATTGGAAACTAAAAACAAATTCTTTTTGTTTGCAAAGAGGTGGTGAAAACTGAAAATATAAATTTTGTAGAACTAATGGATCTTTCAACAAAGAGGAGCCGTGGCTTAATGGTTAGTGCAACTGCACAGTAACAAAGAGTTTCGGGTTTGATTCCCCAAGCTGTCAAGGAGAATTTGGAACTTTAAAAAGAAAAAAAGCCATTGGTTGGCGTCAGGAAGGGCATCCGGCCAAGAAATTTTTCACTGCCAAATTAAAGTCCAAATGACGTTAAAAAAAAAAAAAGAAAAGAAAAGAAAGATCTTTCAACAAAACAAGTTTAATTTAGCATTGAAAATGTTATGCACTGGCAAGATGATGGTGTGGCATTGGGACTGCCACTGGACCTGGCTTTGGCTAACACATTTGAAGGATACTATGAAAAAGAATGTTTTGCACCAGCACAAAATGTAGATATTCTTATGCATTATAGATTTACCGATGCCACGTTTGCCACATCTAAAAATTAAAGCCAGTAATAGGTTCATGATTAACCTGAAAAGGAACAGGATGTTGTTTAGATGTTTCCGTACCTAAACATTAAACTACTGTCAATGGTCAGTCACCTCCAAGCCCCCTAAACCCCAAAGCCCTCACAAAACAAAAACCTATTAAAAACGACAAATATACCAAGCAAAAAATAAAGTTATTACTTTGCAGGTCAAAACAGTTTCATGCACAATTTGTTCTAAGTGGCTTTCCTCTGGCTTTCTGTCAAATAAACCTCACTATTTACTATGCTAAACAAAATTCCACAACAACTTACCTTGAACGGAACATTAGCTCTGAGGTATACTGACAAAGCAAGTGTATTATCAAACTGCTTAGCAAGATCACCAAGCTCTTCACTACATTCCAACTGAAACAGAATGGTATACATTATGAGCAAATCACACAAATTTAACAAAATCACTGTAAAGTTACCCAAAGCATAGGTGCTCCTTTTGAGTTACAAATATTCTTATCATGAAGGCACAATCAAATATTAAAATATTTCTGCAAATATCTGTGATACCACAAATCTAAATATCTTCATAAATCAAGGCATAGTTATGAAAACAAAATATGGGTTGACACAAATTTGAAGCTTAACTGTTTTAGTAACCACGTTTTAGTATTGGAGGCCTAGTTATAAATTTTGGGGGAACTATTTCAAACATGCTCAATTCAAATATTAAAAGCTATCTTTTACAGTGCTGCGATGGGCCACTTGAAGCCTTCACGAAACCCAATATATAAATATATATAACTGATATATAAATGTATACTGATTAGCATGATGCAGGTATGACCTGGACAATAGAACTTGCTACATTAAAAGAATTCAGCTCTTCCTTTATGTCAGTTTAGACACAAAGCTTGTTTGTTTTTACCATATCCTTTTCAGGTTAACAAAAACTGAATATCTAACATAATGTTGGGTGGTGGGCACCATCTCCCTCCAATCAACCAGTTCTAAAAACAGGTGTTTGCTCAATCATTGTTTTTAACATTTCTTTCAAAATGGGAAAATCTGAGACAACTGGTAATAATTTGTAAGGGAAATCCCATTTCAAATAAGAAAATTGACCACAATCCTCAGAATTTGTTTATTTTGCTAAAAATACTGATAATAATCTGAAGATATGAGCTTCAAATTCCTACCCATCACTTTGAAATATAGTTTACATGTTGTAGTGAATGTGCTGATGCAAGGCCATGTTGCAACAAACAATGCCCCCACTTAAACAACAGAATAACTTAAATAAATATAGTAATCTCAATTTGAAGACACTTTGCATTCTGATAGCTTTTGGACTTTGAGATTTTAAAAATTACCCATAAGAATGCTAAAAATGACTGCAACAAAACAAAGCAATGAAGCACCCCCCCCCCAAAAAAAATACCCCACTAAAAAACCCTTAGAAGTTTTAACAAACAAAAGGTATTGCTGCAAACGTTTATGTTTTAAAAGTAATTTGTCTACTGGTAGCATACCACCAATCCAAAACAGTAATTTACAAAAAGCAAACAATTCAGATAGACTTCTGGAAAAATTTTAAATGCAATGCACCTCACCAATGGGATTACACACCACCACCTCAATACTACCCGGAACATAAACTGGTTGTTACTTGAGTACATATTACACAGCAGTTGCGCTTTGCAAATCAAATTAAAAGGTTTGTTACACACCTTATCTTCCTTTAGCCATTTTTCCATAAGCTGTTTCCTATTTTGCATAAGTACAGGCCTACAAAGCTCAACTGATTCATATTTGTTTAACTGTCCTTGGTCAAGCAATATTCCAAAATATTGCAAGAGTGGAGATGTTTGGCCTGGTTGAGTTGGTACCTGCTGAAACCTTTGAATTGTCTGTGGTGTTCTTAAAATACCCTGCAAATAGGAACAGAAAACAAAAGATATGACAAATGCTGTAAAAACATAAAAGGCTCTGTGGTAGTTTTGGTCAGTATAGGAAGTTTAAACACCATCCATCTAATATAGGTAACATGCACATCAAATATTAAAGACAAGATTAAAAAAAATAATTAAAAAAAAAATATAAAAGCCTGACTAGCAAATTTCTGGACGACTTGAATGTAGCATTGAATGGCATATTTAGAATTTTTTTAATGGGTGAATAAAAGGACATGACACTAGAAAACACAGTATACTTATACTTTTTGCTACAGCATTTCCACATAATTTAATTTAAAGCTAACACACTTTCTTCAATGCNATTTTGGGGGAACCATTTCAAACATGCTCAATTCAACAGAAAACAAAAGAAATGACAAATGCTGTAAAAACATAAAAGGCTCTGTGGTAGTTTTGGTCATTATGGGAAGTTTAAACACCATCCATCTAATATAGGTAACATGCACATCAAATATTAAAGACAAGATTAAAAAAAAAATAAAAAAATATATATAAAAGCCTGACTAGCAAATTTCTGGAGGACTTGAATGTAGCATTGAATAGCATATTTAGAATTTTTTTAATGGGTGAATAAAAGGACCATGACACTAGAAAACACAGTATACTTATACTTTTTGCTACAGCATTTCCACATAATTTAATTTAAAGCTAACACACTTTCTTCAATGCTTGCCTATGAGTTTGCAGTAAAACCAAAAGTTAAAAAAAGAGCTTGAACCAATTATACCCACTTAAAAAAATCCTGTTAACTATGATCTATATTTATACAATATTTAACACGCATTTACATTTACTCAAGTCACCCTAAAACCTTTCACCTGATCTGGTCAGGTTGTAAAACCAAAAGCCTCATTCAAAAAACACCTCAGTTTCAAGATATTTTTCATTAACATTCAATCGAAAGATGGTTAGAAAAATCATCAGTGGTGTTCATGGCTTTCACACTTTCACTTTTTTTATATAAAATAAAATATACAAGTTGCAATTTTCATGAGCTGCAGTTACACTACACAGACCAATCTTCATATGAGCAAGCATTATTTGTTCCTGTGTGCCAGATACTGGTGGGTTATAAACCCAAGTGAAATAAAATCACAGGTTTCTTACTGTTGGAGCCTTGGCTGCAATCTTGGCTGCTTCAGAATACTGGCCCTGAGCAAACTTTGTATTAAACATCTGCACAAAGAGGTTTTCTGCTCCTGGCAAGTTGCACCTTTCTGCGAGTGCCCTGGCAAGCTCATTATTTTGTTTGACATTAATCAAATATGGAACAAGGCGTTCTTCATCAACACTCACTGAAAGTACCTACAGAATGAAAAACAATGGTTGGGTTAATTTTGGTGGGGGAAAGCCCTTCATAAAACTTTTTACCATAAGATGTATGAGTTACATCGACAACACACTGGTCAAACAATTCATTGTATACTTATTAACCAATAAAGTTACATTAAAAATACACCTCATGACATACTATTTTCAAGTAAAGTGAACTAAACCATCAAATATTTAACATTATTTGATATTCACAATTCCAAATAGTTTAATACAATTTGTGAAGTTCAAAAACAAGGTTCTTATCAACAGTCCCTCCTTATAATGGGTGGGCAGTTCCACTTATTGAAAAAAGAACTGTACTCTACTGATTTTTTGGTTTTGTATACTTTCTAGATGAAATTTATTAAATGTTAAAAATGATAGCAGCTGCAGCAATAGTGGGTGATGACAAAAGCATAGTAATATTCTTAACTACCCCTATAATTCTTGAGAAAACAAAGGAAATCCTCCAATTAAACCTCTTTTAAACCGCAGTCTCATAAAAAATTCATTAAATGAAGGTCAACGACCTTTTCATTTGAATAACAAGCTTAAAAATAATTATCTACTACTACTATTATTATTATTGTTGGAAACATCATTAATTTTAAATCTATACAATTACAAAGCAAACTGTTGCTGGGTTAATAAAGTAGATGCCAAAGTCAAACCAATTAGTATACTTTTTTTCTACATAAAATTTAAATAAATTTTACTAATAATTTTACCCTAATCTCATCCAAAAATACATAACCTTCCATGGAATCTTATGGCCACTTGGGTGGCCTAGAAATTTATCTACAAAATAACAACCATACAAGGGATATGGTGTGAACTTTGGAACATTTTATCTAGAAATACTGCAATTTTCTTGTACATGGCAAAAGTAAATATCCTTAATCGCATCCCAGTAAGTACTACACTCAATCAATTCCCTTTAGAAGTGACATACTATGTGTGTTTACACAGTATGGAGGTGAATGGCGAGAGGAAAAAAACAAGTATAAAGATTTTAAAAGTACAAAGACAAAAAATAAAACAAGAACAATCTGCACTGAGTGACTTCCAGTCTTGGCAGAGGCTAATGAAGACAACAACAACAAGTAAGAAGAAAAAGATCATGTTCACCTAAAACTACATTCAAAAATCATTTTTATTGAAACAGTATGGATGACACACTATTATCACCACTCACCTATTATTTTTATGAAGTCCAATGTGTAAAGCATTTTATATCTGAAACACCTCAGTTTCAAAATCTTTTCATTAATATTCAATCGAAAGATGGTTATTAAAAATCATCACTGGTGTTCATGGCTTATTTCAATTTAGTTTGCTCTTTAAAAATTAATAAAACAGTTAAAATATTATCATCAAATAAGGAGTAATGACATTTCAACCAGTTATATAACAAATGACTTGCCTGTCCTTTCCTGTTAACTCCAATAATACCATTGCTTGCTTCATGTGGAGCAGTTACAAATATTGTGTCACCACTAATTCTATTTGTGTAAATACAAGCTGCTGTTTCAATATCATAAAGATGAATGTATCCATACTTTGTGACAAGGAAAATGACACCATGTTTTTTACTCGCCTTGAAAAAATATATAACAAAATGATAAAAATCAAAATCTGATACCACTGACTATAAACTATTACATTACTACAGCATTAATTCTTTCTTTTTCTCAACCTATGAAAACTCCTCTGATACATTTTCCATATTGATTCTTTTCAGGTATGAATGCCGAGTGGTGCATTATTGATGTGGATCACAAGCTTTGCAATGAACTTTTGAATTGAATTTGTTACAGAAGACTCATATTTTATGAGGATCTTTGAATAATTGTGTTTAAAAAGCATTCTTGTTTTGTTTACTTTAATTTACAGATTGATGAAGGCAAAGAAAAGGAAATTGGAAGCTCACATTCTTTGCATTTGGTATCCTCTCCTGGTGTTAACCAATCAACACTATGAACTTTACCAGGAGCCTTTATAAGAACTGTAAGCAATGCAAACAGCCACTAATGAACAAGAATGCTTGAATTAAAGTCTTGTATTTTACAATTAAAAATGAGGTTACCTGTTTCAAAATATGCTAACGAAAAAACCACACTCATTTACAGTTTATTTCATCAATTCAAAAAATGATTTAAAAAAAGAGTTGGATATTAATAGTTAAATTTTCAAAAAATATTCATTACCTGCATTGCAACTGGAAAGTCTTTGTCAGCTTCTGGTGGAAAGAAAATAGACTCTGCTTTTTTGGGAAAGGGCTGATTGCCACTTGGTGGAGTTCCTACCTCAATAATATGAAGCTGGAAATGAAAGACAAACACAAAAGATTTTAGCATTATCTTAATTATCATCTTCTGAAGCACCATATAAAAAAGTAGCTGGCAGCATAAAACCAAAAACATTAATGACTCTTAATTAGCTATTTTCCAAAAATTTGATATATTTTAAGCAAAGTACACTTGGCTCCTGATTGTAGGAAATGGTTGTAGAGGCAGTCCAGAAGACATATGGCAGAATTTCATACCATTGTGTAAAACCTCATTCATTTTTTAAAAAATATTTAATAACTAACAACAGTTTTGATTTCAGAAACCCAAAAGTCCAAACCACCAATCATTTATATCCTATAATACTACTTCTAAATAACTAGTATGGGATTTAAGTAGCCGTTTTTTATAAATACACCATCACAAGTAAAGACACATTTGGACTTCTTCAGTAAAAAGAATGGGATCAGGACCCTCCCACCAAAGCCTGGTAGGCAAAACTAGTGGATAGTCAACGTTATAATACAAGTGTACTCTGAAGGGCCATTCACTTTCATATCTTATAAAAATAAAATTAAGGAACACTTAAATGGGGCACAAGAAACACTACAATAAACTTGACTTTTCTGCACAAAACATCCCCTAACACTCTCTCACTATTTCCACTACAAATGATGACAAAACATACCTTTGCACCTTGCACAGATCTAACAGCAAAACAGAAAATGTTTGATGGTGAAGCATTTCCCTCGACTTGGAACTCTGCAAATGCTGCTGCATGGCCTTCAATTGGCTGACTCACTTTCCTTTCAATTGAATAAAGCTGCATAGCACCAACAACTCTGTTTTGCTACAAAAATCAAAATTCAAACACAGGTTATGAAAGTTGTTTGCCATTACCAGCTGTATTATACTCATTGCTTACTTAAAATATATTTCAATCTTTTAATATCTACATGTATTGGACTTGTGATAATCTTTTCATAAGGGGATTCTGCAGTCAAGAAAACTGTGGCCCTAAGAAAACTTAATAATGGGCTAAACTTGAAGATCCAGAAATAACTTAAGGTCATTGTGTTAGACAACTTAAAAAGTAAGATAAAAGACAATACAGAAACATGTTCATTTGACAGAAGAAAAAATTGAAATTGAAGAGAAGACACAAGAAGCAAAGCTCACTTTGTGCAAACAGAAAGATAAAAGCATTTAATCAGCAATGTGAATACAAAAGGCAATATAGCAAAATCTAGAAATATAAGCCATATGGACAATATATATATAAAACAAATGAAAAATGTGAAAGAAAATATACTTAAAAGGAAGCCGAGATTATAAAGAGACAGGAAGGAGGTGGAAACAACCCTGAAGAAAATATAAAGTGTAAAGGCTACTAGTCCAGATTGGACATCTATTGAGACATGGAGAGCACTTGTAAAGCATGAAACTAATGCATACAGAGAGTATCCTGACGCAAATATATAAAAATATAAAGGCCAATGCTTAAAACCACAAGAATTAGAGGCATGAAACTGATGTCCTGTACACTTAGGTTACTGGATTTTAGTCAAATGGTCAAAGCAGGAAGTAGCCACTGAAAACAATTGTTGGATAGGTGTGGCTATATTAATGAAATTAACTATGGAGAAATAAGAAAAGTACTGAATATGGCTTTTATAGATCTAGATAAAGACTTTAACAATCCAAAGCTAAGCAGTTTGAAGTGGTATGAGAAATAAAGGTAGAGGAGAGAAATATATCAAAATAANGAAACTAATGCATACAGAGAGTATCCTGACGAAAATATATAAAAATATAAAGGCCAATGCTTAAAACCACAAGAATTAGAGGCATGAAACTGATGTCCTGTACACTTAGGTTACTGGATTTTAGTCAAATGGTCAAAGCAGGAAGTAGCCACTGAAAACAATTGTTGGATAGGTGTGGCTATATTAATGAAATTAACTATGGAGAAATAAGAAAAGTACTGAATATGGCTTTTATAGATCTAGATAAAGACTTTAACAATCCAAAGCTAGAGGAGAGAAATATATCAAAATAATACAAGAAAACTATAGAAATGTGACAGCAAAAATTTATAACTTTGGTTGCAATAACATTTTACAGGTAGAAGTCCACCAAACTCTCCTCTACAGTAGTTATTAACATATAGACTAACAAGATAGGACAGATGTCACTGGAGTATCTATGCAGATGGAACTGTATTGGCAGTGGGAAGTATAATAAAGCTACAGAGGTTACTTTTAAGATGGAAGGTTACAATGCAATGCTGATGTTTAAGGACTGAGACAACGTAACAACAAAAACAGGTGACCAGCAAACTACAACAGATGAATTATGAGTATCAAAGATATGAACCACTTCAATACTTTGAACCTAAATTGGAAGGCAAAGGTGAAAGGAATAGTAATAGAGGTCAAATTCTGCATTCTATGGGGCTGAAATAATGGGGGGTGTCTAGAATTTGAAGAAAAATTACAAAGACCTGTCATTTGGCCTGCCTGGATGTACAGTATGGCTGGTGCAGCACTAAAGAAAACTAGTAACTGGACTGTTGATGTAAAATGTCTTCACATATTTACCTGAAAAATTATAGTAGCTAACGCTTTCCAAAACCTCTATAGGAGGGCCAACTACATACTAGGTTAATATTTTTATGATAAACTTGATTATTAATGAAAACAATGGAGATAAAAGTACAATTGACTAATTTAGAAAAAAAGCATTCAACATTCAAAATTATTATAATTTACAAAGAGTCCTGTTTTTAAGTGGTGAAAGTGCCTGAGGTATGACGAAGTATACCTGGCAGAATATCAAATGACTGAAGAAATCATGCAACAGGCAACAAAATCCATTAAGAAGTCTACCCATCAAATTACAGAAAGTTATTTTAATAGATTATGTAGGAATGGGGGAGAAAAATGTGGGTCACATTGTTAATGATTATGATATGCTTACTGGGCAAGAGTACAAATGCCAGCATGACATGAGGATAAGTCTATTAGGCCTATGTAAAATTCTACTGGTTTGAAACAAGCATAGGATGTTATGATCAAAAACCTCAAAGAAAAAAATGTAGTGGCAAAAAGTGTGAATAGGATTACAACTGTTGACTTCACAGACACAGCAGCTGCTTGGTACAATGGGCACTTTGGGAGCCATAGCAATTAATGAGCTAAATCTTTTGATATGTTGCTAAACCACCTGACATGCTGAAGATCTCATACAATGTGAAATCAATACATAAGAGTACTATTAAGGAGTGCCCACACACGTTTCTCTGACATTTTAGATCTTATGGGGGTGGTACTACAATTAAAAATCTGGTAGTACAGGTGGGGGAAATATGAAGCTAAGATCAGTGTGTACTGGATGGAGAAAAAGGCTACTCAGATGCAGAAAATCCAAGCCAATTTTACAACAACTGTAATAGCCAAAGCATCCCTGATGAACTCCAACTCCCACACCAAAACACTCAGTATAGGAACTGTTAGGAATTAGGAATTTGTTTTTCCAAAACTCTTTCAACAACTTTCAGAATTTGGTCAATTAGCTTTAATCCTCTGTAATTACTTCTTTCTAGAGCTTCCCCTTTTCCTTTGTAACAATTGATAATTGTACTTATTTACTTACTCAGGAATGACACCATCTCTTATGATCTGATTTGTTAGATCAGTGGTATCTCTATACCTCTCTCACCTGCAGCTTTGACCATCTTCTGCCACAACTCCTGAAGGACTGGCTGCTTTGTCTTCTTTATTTTCTTTACTGCTTCCCTCGCCATTTCTTTTTCAATAAGAATGGCTGGTCCAGATTTTGTCCAACAGTTTAATCAGTATAATTCAATCACTTAAGCATTTGACATCAATCACTTTGTCTATTCATTTCCCTGCCACAAAGATACCCACTCCACCTGGTGATTCTTGGATGCAACACAAATCAATGCGTCTTCGCTCAAGAAACTCTGCTACTTCACCAGATCTACCTCTCAAATGTCCCACATTCAGACTACAGAGTCTGAAGCTTGTCATCACTTCTTTTGGTTGATGTAGTAGCTTGATAACAGTCTGATTTTGCCTACATTGAACAAAAGTCCTACCGTGCACAACACCTTCACGTAAATTAGTTCCAGTCTCATTTATGCAGTTATGCAGGATATCCTTGGATGTCATAACTTGGAAGTCAATTTCAAGAAATCGTCTCCAATGAACTTTGTTAATCAAGCACCTTAAGAAGTGTCATTTTCATCTTGTCATGCTTGTTTGACAGACACGTTTATACATATTCACTGCTTATCCAATAAACACAAGACTGACTCTTGATACTCAAGTTCCCAGGTATTAAAGCAGGTCCACTCTTGACCAAGTCTGACAGTTGATTTCTCATCATATATTTTTTGCATTTTGGTATGTAAAAAAAACAACCTAGATTCCTCTCCAAAAAGCTTTGATAGAGTAAGGTAGGAAATTTGGATTTTTAATATGTCATATTAACAAGCCATATTTTTTTGCATTATGGCAATGATCAGGCTTAGTATATTTTAAAACTTTGCAATAACAGCAATATTGATATTATTACCTACCAGATTACCAGTTATATACAATAAAAATTGTAATGAAAAATGCAAATGTCTTTTGGGTAAAACAATTAGAACTCACACTGAAAGATAACACACACTGTCCATTCCAAAAGTGCACAGGAAAACAGATGTAGTTAAAACCACCAGTTCAAAGCTTGCTGTTTCAACAAGTGTTCATTAAAATTTAGAAACTTTTGGAGCCTCAACCTTCTATGTTGGGTAGTATGATGTGATTTGTGGCCTTTAATCAGATGCTGTCGCTGCAAGGCTTATTTTTTTACTTTTCAAAGGAAAACTTAGTTCTATCACAACAGATGACAAAATCACATTCACATGGTGTCTTGGGTTTGAAACCTTTTGTTAGCACACAGGACTCTTCAAAAAGACTTCTTTTTTGTGTCAACCCCTCCTCTAATCTCAATGATTAAGTGCTTTTATTTAAAGTAATAAAAGATACACTTTCAATCAACTTTATCCTTCATTTCATACCTGTGCTGAAATACCAATTAAGAGAAGCCATTGCCCACTTCTGTCTGTTTTATAATTGATTATCTGGCATCCTGCTAGTGTATGATGGCGATCAAACATTTTAACTGGACTTGAATCACCTAGAAAATGAAAAAAAACCCAATCAAACCCCAGTTGCTGTTACACATTAACTTCAAAATATCATTTGTTATCTTAGGTTACGAATTACTTACAATTCATGATCTTATAATGCTCACAGTACTTTTAGGGTTTACTGGACATTCAAGGTTGTTGGTGTGTTTACTTAAACTTGGTGGCATATTAACACTAAAATGGCATATGGGTGGATTAATAAAGGCTAAAGGGTTTTAAAACTGGTCTCAAAGGCCTTACAAATATCCTGCATGGACAAAATTTCTTGAAGGAAACAAAATGAACATTGATTTCTGGATTAACTGATATAAATTTGGCAGGTCATTTCAACTTTCAGAGTAAAAGTTAAAGCACTGTCCTTTACTGGTAATGAAGATTTGCATTCATTGAATAAAGTTAGATCTTGGAAGTAGTTAGGAGCTTTGATTTACTATGACTATGTCACAACTAATTGATGCAAGTTTCTACATGATTAAGAATTACCAAAATTTCCTGTGAAACAAATATGGAACATATCACTTTTTTAAATGTCCAGATTCTCAAAAAAAATGAATGCACCCCCTTCTGCCTTCCAAAAACAAATTCTAGTTATATCTCTATGGTTGGCTTAGAATTTAGATTGTTTTTTAACAATGAATACATTCAGCAGATGTTTCTGTACAGACCTACCCTATTACATAGTCTCAGAATAAGAGAAATAAAACAGATTAAGATAAATGAAAGTGTTTGAACTGAACCACAAATTGTGTGCAGTAAATTCTTATGATTTATAAACAGCTCTTTATTGGAAATTTAAAAGTCATAGTAAACAATGAAGTTACTACCCCAAATACAACATAGAGAAACTCAAGACAAGTTTTACATTTCGATACAGTCAAACTAGGAAGGATCAAGTTATGTTGTCTTTTTTAATACCATATTATAGCAAAAATTTTAAATAAATAAATTAATTTTCAATTTTATGTTAACAGCAATCCCAAACCCCAAGTTGTTAGAAAATAACAACATTCAAAATGGTTGACATTGGCCCACACAGGCAAGAAAGTGTAACAACATTGGGCCTGTTTGGAGCTTAAACTTAAAACTGTTATAGACATTTGATGACAACTAGAAATCAAGGCAACTAAGAAATAAAACTTCAATGCAATGTTTTACATTTTTTACATTTCAAAACAGAATTACTCTATTGGTGAAATCAAAAAAACATGTCTATTTTGAAAAGTAAAATATAAACAATCATTTATGTCCTTTTATGCAAAAAAAATGTATGTATGACTAAATCATGACCAGGTTTTTTGCTCAGAACACCAACAACAGACCATACCTTCCATTGACCAATGATAAACTGCAGATTCTGTAACAAGACCTATTGTGTTAACATTTATCCATTTCCAGAAAATTACATCTTCAACCAGGTTATGAGCTTTCATTTTACTTTTCATTTCAATGTTAAAAATCTGGAGGGTTTTTCCCGCTAAAATACAAATATAAAAGTGTGATTTACTGGTAATAAAAAGTCAAAGCAAAATACCTAGACTGTGGGAGATCAAAAGATAAACACGAGATAATCTAACAAATTGCTGTTATCAAAAATATAAAGTGCTACATAGCATTAAGCATTAATCAAAATGGTAACATTTTATGTTAGTGTACAGAATTCCAATTATATTGCAGAATAGTGAAGGCAATAGGGCACAATTACTGTATCCCTTAAAAAAATGTGAAGGTTCTTTTTACCAAATACCAGCTGACAATGATTTCTGGACAAATTTTATATTGTTTCTTAAAACATTTTAATACCATTAAACTAATCTAGACTACAATCGTTAGGAACAAACGTTGTAGAACAGTATCAGGTGGAAGTTAGCCATTGCTTTGAAGCCTTGACAGATCACAATGTTGATAAAAATGATGATGATGATATTGAAAAAGATTGGGCAGGGATCAAGAAGGTGTTGAATGAATCAGTTAAAGAGTGTCTGTCATCCAAAAATGTTAAAGAGGTATGCATTGGATTTCAGATAACACATTAGAACTTGTTTCAGAAAGACCGAAAGCTGTGCAGTTCAAAACAAGGATGAGAGGAACTGTCTGAATTGGGAAGTCTAGCCTTGCTAATGGTTAGGAGGATTGGTACAATTAGAAAGCAGCTGACATGAAACAGGCTGCTGCCACTGCAAAAAGTAGGATGTTATTTGAAACCTTGTAATCCATCACGATTCAAGGATCTTCTATAAGTGAGAACATTAGGGATTTAAGTGGTGATATGATCTCAGGAAAGGAAGCAAAGCTTGAGGCATGGGTAACTTATTTTGATACATTACTCAATAAAGATGCCCCTTGTATTCTAGATGTGGAACTCCTCAACAGCAAATGTAGTGAAGAATTACAACTTCCAGATCAATGTTCTTCTAAGAAATAAATAAAAACTGCAATCAAAAATCTATAGAAAAGGAAGTCAGTTGGGTGCTTATGAAATTCCTCCTGAGGCATTGAAGCAAGCTGGATACCCACTTGTTAAGTGCCTACATAAACTGCTTCATCAAGTTTGGGAACATAAAAATGTACCACAAGATTGAAAGGATTCCATCCTGGTGTCTAGGTACAAAAAAGGTCATTGGAAGGTCCATGGAAAGTGTAGGGGTATAAACTTACTAGCAATCACTAGTAAATCAGTAACTTCAATAATTAGGAGCAGGACATTCAATTTGTACAAAACTACTCTGTGAGAAAACCTAGCTGGACTTAGAAAAGGATGTGGATACTCCAATCAAATCTTTGCTCTCAGGCAAATTTTTGAAAGATGTATTTAAAATAACCAAAGATGTGGATGCTTGTTTGCAGATTTCAAGGTGCCTTTGATTCCATTCATCAGCAGTCATTGTGGGCAGCTCCTGAAGGAATTTGAAAAACCAGCAAAACTCATAGGTATTAAAAGCCCTTTACAAAGGCAGTTGGACATATATTTGTGGGGAGATTACAAGACATTATATCATTAAAACGTGTCAATTTCACCATGTCTTCTTAACAACATCCTTGACTGAGTGGTAGTGAAGGTTATCTCAGGATGTAACAGATTACTTTATAGTGACAACTTGTTTGTAAGGGATCTTGGCTATGTTAACGACCTTGTCTATTTTGGTTAAACGAGACATACAGGTTTCTGAATAGATTGGATTCTTTTAAGAGGATAATTGGTTTAAAGATTTAAAGGTCTCCAAGTCACCAGCTCTTGTGAAATTGTAAATTGCAGCAGTAAAGCTTTGTCCTTTTTTGGCAGACTGAGAAAGAGCTCTTTGCTAGGGAAGACATATCTATCAGAACGATGCTCTATGACTCTGTTTGATTACCACATTGGAGGTGGTGATCAAACAGAGCAAAGGATGTGCAGAAAGGTGGCTTGACAAGGAGGTTGATTATACATAAACCCACCAGTGGCAGCCCACAGAATGACATTGGATAGAACACAATGGAGAGCTTTTATCATGGACACCACTTCATCCATTGCCAACAAGTAAAAACTGTTTAGACTTCCTGATGCTTATATATTTCACCTTTCTTTTGCTAAGCATATTTCTTTCAACCATTTTGAGTAAAACAACAACACAAAAGAAAAGTTAAAAACTGGAGTAATGCAATATGACTACATAGTCTCAATTTTCTTTTTCTTTCTTACACACACCACTTATACTTCGACTTTCTTTTCTACCAATGTGATGAGAGAGAAAGAAAGAAAAGAATGCAACTAAAGAAGGTTCAGCAAATAACTTCATTTGGTTTAATAATTGGCCCCAATTGCAACAGGCACAAAATATTTTGGGCTACATAATGATAGCCTTGAAAGCAAAACATATGTTGTATGACCTGTAACAAATCAGGTAGAGGGTGGTATCAGGAAAACACAGTTTATGGAGAATTTGATGGCATCATGTAGAAATGGGCATACATAGGGTAGCCAAGTCTTTGCAGATGAGAATGAACACTAAATGCCCAGGGGTATTTCCATCTGATATACAGACAATAATTTACTGGGAAAAAACCTAGAAAACCAAATTTCCATTTCAAAAATATAATAAATACCAAAATATTTAAATATTTGAAAAAAATTACTGGTGTTATGTATGACATCTACAGTCAAGGAGTACTTTCCCTGACTAAGTTGTGAATGGTTGTAAAACTGTTTGCTTCACTAGAACAAAGGCACTTGTGCAACTAATAAATATTCCAGGGCATACAGGTGTACTCTACACTTAGTAAGTACAAGACTCAAACGAAAATTAAGTGATTTTTAACTAAAATTTACAATTGAAGAAGTGTTTTACTTTCCCTGGTTACCTACCGAATGATTTTTTTCTCATCTTGTTTGGGTAATTATTTAGTATACATATACTGGTTGAAATAACTAAAAAAAATCAGTAGTTAAATTTATTATCGATACATAGGCTTCTGCTTTCAATAAACAAACACCATTGGCCTTGGCAAGGTCACTTGGCTTTTTCTTTAACAAGGTTGGTACAAATTTTTGGAGTGCTTTTGTTCATGGGGAAGGACACCAATCCTATTTTCTATAAATTACAGAAGATTTTGAAAATATCCTAAGTATACCCTGCACCCTTTCAAATCACATTGCTTTAATACCTGTTTTACAAGTTACACAAATTTTGCACTAATACTATAATGTAGACTTACCCTTTAATGCAATTACTTTCGAAGCTGGGTTCATTATTGCAGAGTCGGCAGAAATGGGTCTTCTTGTTGGATTGGCGACATCACCAAGATCAATAATTACCACTTGTGCTTGGTCCCCCACTTTTTCTCTGACGCATATGTACTTATCCGATTCCATTGTAAGGGTGGAAAACCCAATATTTGCAGAGTTGATCCCTACATTTTGAAGCTGAAAATAACCCAACAAAAACATGTAAGCTTTTGGTATATTTTACAGTGAAGCATATTTAACTTGGAATAACTACTAGTCTACCACTGGCAGAATTAGGTTAACGGAAATTCTTGGACTGCAAATGGTACCATGGGTTATTTTATTGCATAAAAAACCTTGACACCAGTACCTTGTTCATAATTATTCATATTTTTTCATTTGATTAACACTGACTGCGCTTTCTCCAACAGGCCGGTGAGCTTCCTGAAATGACCCCGCCTCAAACTTCAGATAAAAGTCAGTGGTGTCCCGTTGAAGAAAAAGGGAAAGGGGAGGGGGTATAAAATTAACACATCCCTCAATAATCGGTCTCTGGCCGAATACAAAACCATTTAAATGCCTGCACTATGGAACGTGGAACCGCTTTTGACAGTCCTTATTTTCAATACTTTTAACTTCTTCGCATCTGGACGGCACTTTTGAAATCCAGTTCTTCATGAAATATCTTCTTTTCTCTAGCAATAAACCAAGCGCCAACATAGTGGACACACCTATGTTACTCGATGCCAAAACATTTAAGTTCCGAATTCCTGAACTTTAAAAGCTATTGTTTGAGTGCTTAAAATTCTTTATTTTTTTCCTATCAATGTTCAGCAATCAAACTTCAAGCACAGCTTTCATTACTTTATCAAAACAGTGACACGTATTAAAGGTAAAATCTGCTATGGTTAGCAATCACCAAGATGTCCATGTTCATTCATAGCACTTAAAACGCCTGATACTTTTACTTAACATTAACCAAGGAACATTTGGTAAGAGTAACATTCGTGAACATTAAGACATGATAGCCATCCTGGTGGGGTCCAAGGCTAGCGGCATGGATGGAATTGAATTTCTTCACCAAAAGCTTTGTAGTCTTCTCAGACACGTACTCAAAAATTCTACTCGGAAGGTAACTTGCAGAAGCAGGGCGGTCATAAATGTAGCTGACCCATTAGTCGAACCTTGATTTTAGCTGTGCTGAAGAAATGACCAGTCCAGTCATAACACCCCAATAGAACAAGCGGGGTCCAAAAATGTAGTCCGAAACACGACCTACAACTTTAAATGGAGAGACCTTGCTGGACGTGTCTCGAGTCGGAATAACATAAAAAACACTAGATAATTTTCTCACAGACCTAATATCAATATATCAATGAAAAATAACAGTACTCAAAACACAAAGTGTAGGACAAAATTTCTTTGTTCAAAACAGGGCAATTCGACAAAAAAAATACAAATTCATAGCAGTGAATAACACCATCTGAAAGGTCAACGACACAACTTAATTTATTTTTAGCTTTCATGGTTTAAAAAGGGCTTTATTTAAGTATTAGAAGTCGCTGATTACCTGAAGATGCTCCTGGAACCGTATTGGCAGCAGCTGCGCCATCTTGCAGAAGTTATTGTTAAAGCACTGCTACACGAGATGGAAACCTTCCTCCAAAAATCCGGCCCTACGCCTGGCAACTTTCTTTCAACCTTCTCTCCTTGATAGTTTGTAGAATTTCTTACACATGGAACAGGGTTCAAGTCCTTCGTAGCAATGATATAGTGGCAATTTCAAAGAAGACACTGAGATGTTTCCCCAGTTAGCGAGAAGCTAACATTCTTCGGCATTTGGCGGTTCAGAGAACAGGGGAGGTGCCACGTGACGCAAAAGTTTCGTCCAACTTGGACCAGAATGCATTGCAAGATTTAAAAGGAAACTGATAAAGAGAGAGTCAAGAGAGATGGGTCACTTGCAAGATAAACAAAACAATGATTGAGTAAGGAAGGCAATGAATGGTCGATGTTCATAGCTGCACCAAGTTTAGGTGATTCTTACTTTTTTTTTCACTGCTCTCTTACAGTAATTATGAAGGAAGCTTTACAACGACTGTAATAGTTGACATTTTGGTCAAGTGAGTTAAAGATCAGATGTGACCGTAAAATCAATATCACATGCATTTCTTTGTGTTGTATTGCCTACGATTGTTAGTGTGTGGCCCTCCTCATGTGAATGGGCGATGTCTGTTATTTTCAGTTAACTTCATGTCCGTGACAATGCTCTTGATCAAATTTCGAAGGTTGTTCAGTGCTCAAAATGCTTAGCAGGCAGAAGAAGTCGAGAACCAGGTCTTGGGCTATTCATGAACATCACTAATGCCAATAAGACCAGAACATGCCCCATTAGCGCACCAGTACATGGGTCATAAATTTTGAGATTCAATTTTTATCGACCATATCGGTCCACTGTGTAAAGAAACAAAATTGATATGATTCCTCGTGGTGGAGGTGGTAGTTGAAGTGGTAAATATGATTTAAAGTGGTATGTGTTTTTGTAGTGTTATTGGAGAAGGAAGATAAGAAGAAGGGGTAGCAGCCGCAGTAATGGTAGCATAAGAACTAAAACTAGTAGCAGTTGTGATCGTGTATAAATTATCCTAAAGTTTTGGTTTGAACATCCATTTGTGGATTTTAACTTTGGACATTCTTGGAATGAGAAGAGAGACGGTTTCTCTACAAAAATTGTTATTCTTAGGTATACCATAATTTAAAAGCCGGTACCGTTATAAAAATATGTTCACCTTGTGTTAATACTTGTGGTTAAAAAAGATTTTGGTAGACAGAACGCCCAATTGTATCTTGTATATGGTTGATTTTGTAGTCAATTATTTTTGACATGAATTTATGATGGAATACATATTGTAACACTGGTGATCAGATAAAGACAAGAGCAAATGTAAGTTTGATTCGGCCTAATCATTCATTATTTAATTAGATTCTGAAAGACTAAGAAAAAAACAACTTTTACAACTACATTACATAACTGATATAATATAATATATTTTGTCAATTTATCACAGTTGTGCCTTTTGTTACTGTCAGCCACCCAGCTTCATGTGTTCTGCTGCTTTAAATGTCTTCAGGCTCAGAAATTTTATATCCTGTGGCTGTTTTCCTGCTATAATTAAACATTCTTTCATATGAAGTTTGAATTGTAGTTTTACAAGGCAAAGATCTGGTGGGACAGAGGGATCCTTGCAAGACCAGTGCCCAATTATTAGTTTAAAAATTCTTTCAAGTACTAGCTTATAGTGTTCCAAATAATGCTATTGCAACACTCATATTGCAAGTTACCAGCGTAGTGGTAAGGTGTGGTTCTACTAGTAGCCATTTCAGTTGAATTTGAAGAAGTTTTTACTCCTGAAGACATAAATGATGCTTCATAATTAAAGTGTTGGCCTACATATGAGGCTAATCCAAAAATAGAAAAGGTCTTGTAATGGTATCTTTGCATGAGTAGGCTAATGGTAATTGAGAGAATTTGCCCATAACACTCTGTAGGTATGTATTTCCTTTCTGACTATATGGAAGTGGTCCTTTGAAATCAATACTAAGCTTTCAAATGGTTTTGTAGACATAATGAGTTTAGAATTTTGTACCTTGGCAAAATGAAGCATATGTTGTATTCCAGGATGGATGAGGTAGTTTTGTAACTTTTGCAAATTGATATCAGTAAAGGACTCAATGAATGTAGCATTACATAAAGTTGTGCAGCATCTTACTGCTCTTAAAAGCATGTCAGCAGATTTTAGTACCAGATCTATACTTAATGGTGTATGACAATTTGAAAAGTTCTATTTTCCTTGTTAAGATTTTGTCATTTTTAATACTGGATGACTTTACATTGAACATGGATGAAATGTTATGTTGATTACTGATAAGGTTGCAGTTTTGAGAGGCAACTGTTTCTATAGTGAATGGCAGACTAAAGTCAACTGGTGATATTGTAGTTCATGATATTCCATCTCTTAAAACTTTAATGGTACTGAGATCCTTTTCTGTAAAAGGAAACTCTTTGCAGTTTACGTTGTGTTGCAATTCTGTCTAACCACATATAGTTACATTGCCAAGATAAGAACAAGTTTATTTGAAGCCATAGCATTTTTGTAGTCATTCATTATGGATTGGAATGCTGGGACACCATTGGCAGCACCCACAGAAATACAACAAAATAGAAATAAGCTACCATTTGCTTGAAAACCTGTGTTTGGTCTTTCAGCAGGATCAATTTCCTTGGTGATATATTGATGAGAGTGCTTTCACACTAGAAGAATTTTTTTTAGCTATGTCATTGATCATTTGTTCTAGAGAGGGTGCTGGTTAGGTATCTAATTTTGTTTATTTGTTCACTGTTTGGGAGAAATCAATAACTAAATGCTTCTTTCCAAAGCTAATAGTAGTTACTAAAGGCTGGTCCCTCTTTGGGTAGTAAGATGGATCAATTATACCCTCAGTCAACATTTTTTGGATATCAGTCTCTATGGATTTTCTTGTTTAAATATCAAATTTGCAAGATTAAGTGGCTATGGGTCTAGGTGGTCCTGCCTTGAATCAGTCAATCCACATACATTAAAAATTGGCTCTTTTTCAGCATACTTGAATCTGAGTTCTTCCTGAAGTTTAAAAAATGGTTTTCCTAAAATAACATCTGCACATAATTTAGACAAAATAGACAAAGATACATCATACTGAGAGCCGTTTATGTCCATTTTGATATGACAACAGCCACTAAATTGCATTTTGAAATATAAAGATGCCATTAAGGCTGTTCTGAATTTTGGTAAATAGGTTATTGTTGTGAATCTACTATTTTCTTGTTGATAAAATTGAGCTTTCAGTTAAAATAAGGGCTGTTACAGGGAATTTTTTAAAGCTGTCATCACTTAGTGTTTTAAAGGATTATTATTTGTGACAGAACAAATGTAACCTAAGGTCATGTCAGGTTCTGAATTTGCATGATTTTTCAAAGCTGCTGTGATAGTTAAAGTGCTCTTTGTCAATTAGTGTACAGTCATACCTTGATATGAATGTCCTCTTCACGTTGTGGACGATCAATGTACTTCTTGGCTTGTAGTTAACAATGACTTGCCAAACACCAGTTATAACAATGCTTCAAGCTACAAATTGAACAGTACTGATGAAGCACATGTAACATTAACATTGTCCCCCTCCTGAGATATTGTACCAATTGTCCAGGGAAACACAACTTCAATATTTCCAATTATTTCCAAAAAGTCAACTACAGGATGGTATCATTCAATTAACCACCTGTTTTCTCCATAGCTGCAACATAAAAATTCTATTTACACTATTTATATGTCCATTGCCAGCACTTTAGAAAGTGCCTTTGATCAACACATTCAAAAGTTGGTCACAAGAAGCACTTTTCTTAGTTAGGCTGCCAGCCAATTGTAGCTTACTTGGCACCCATTTTACACTGACTTCTTTCAGCTTCACCATTTCCTTGAGTCTGGCCACATCTACACGTTGTCTTGGATCTTCAATTACTTTCATGTTCTCGAAGTTGTCTTTCAATGATCGACTGTCTGTACGTAATTCAACATGTAGAGGTACCTCTAAGTTAAAAATTACTTTGACCATTGCAGCAAGAAGGTGGCCATAATCAGCTGCATCAGCAACAGCAGAAATTTCTATAGCAAGTGGGGATTTGGTAACTCTTTCCAACTTCTTTGACTTCCATGAGATTGGAGCAAAGTGACCACCACCACTCAGAAACACATGTGGGCACCTTGAGAATCTCCATTGGGTAATAACTTATGCAAACCATCTCCATACACAATGACTTTAATTTCTTTTGGATCTCCTAGCTTTGGAAGGATGATTTTAGCAGATTTCGCCTTTAAGTTATGGATTGCCTTGTTAGCTTCCAAAAGACTACTCACAGTTGCATTTCTGCCGTAGTTACTAAACATGCATCCTTGGCATGCTACATCCAGACATGTGTGAGAGGTCAACTATAACAGTTGCCCACAAATGGATCGGAGTTTCTTTCATCTTCTGTAACCAAACTGCCAAGATCTTGTTTGCAATCAGCAGAAATGGGGATCTCTTCCAAACTCGTGACATATTGACTTTCATCAATGTATAACCAGTCCTGATTCTGTTCGGTATTCAATCCAACATACCTGAAAGACCCCTTTTCATGTTTGCTAATTTGAAATTCAGCAAACAGTTCAGCAATTACAGTACAGTGCCATAATCAGGTGTGCCATAGTATGTGAAATCATCTACATGAGGAACAATTACACCTCCAGAACTTCATTTTGATGCCACAAGAAGAGAGATTGATCATACAGACTGACTTTTGCTCCAAGGCTTATCATCTTCTGAGCCACATGATTATACCACCCTCTTGGAGCATTGTTTAGACCATAGATGTATTTCTGTAGTCTCCAGAGCATGTTCTCTTTGCATACATTACTTGGAGGTCTTACATAAACTGTTTGCCTAATATCCTGCCCTTGAAGAAATGCTGCAGCAATATCAAGAGAATGAAGTTCCCAATCCATAGTAGGCTCAGCTGAATTATTATTATTAAATTAATGTTTATACAGGATACAATACATATGGAATATATATATATATATATATATATATATATATATATATAACACCAGTATTTTACATATGCTGTAAAAATTGCTATCAATGTGGTCCTGTTTTGATACATTCATCATCATCATCATCATCATCATCATCATATTGGGTTTAACGTCCATTTTACATGCTAGCATGTGTTGGACATTAGTAAACAAAAAGGAACAAGTAAAAACATAATGAAAATAGAAAGCTAAAAAACTGCTTTAGGGTTGATCTGAGACTATTAGCACACAGTAAAACACTGAAAATGCTGAAAAACGAACCTAAATTGAATAGCGGAAATTTAGAGGAACTAATCGCTTAAATCTAAAAATCTAAAAATTCAAAGATGCTATTTGAAATCATTTTATTTAAAAATCATGCCTAATTTAGTAGTATAATTTCTTAGAAAATATATCAGGCGAAGANAAGAGAATGAAGTTCCCAATCCATAGTAGGCTCAGCTGAATTATTATTATTAAATTAATGTTTATACAGGATACAGTACATATGGAATATATATATATATATATATATATAGATATATATATATATATATATATAAACACCAGTATTTTACATATGCTGTAAAAATTGCTATCAATGTGGTCCTGTTTTGATACATTCATCATCATCATCATCATATTGGGTTTAACGTCCATTTTACATGCTAGCATGTGTTGGACATTAGTAAACAAAAAGGAACAAGTAAAAACATAATGAAAATAGAAAGCTAAAAAACTGCTTTAGGGTTGATCTGAGACTATTAGCACACAGTAAAACACTGAAAATGCTGAAAAACGAACCTAAATTGAATAGCGGAAATTTAGAGGAACTAATCGCTTAAATCTAAAAATCTAAAAATTCAAAGATGCTATTTGAAATCATTTTATTTAAAAATCATGCCTAATTTAGTAGTATAATTTCTTAGAAAATATATCAGGCGAAGAACTTGTCTGCTGGCAGTGGGACTATCAACTCTTTTATCAGCCAAGTCTTCCTCAAATCCTCTTGCTACAAGTCTTGCCTTGACTCTCCGACTGCCATCTTCTTTCAATTTTTCTTGCAATACCCGTTTAGAAGAAATCGCCTTTTGTCCATAGTCTTCTACCCATTCAAACACCTTGTTGTCTTCCATATTTTGTAATTCCTTTTCCTTTGTATCAATGACATCTTGCTTTTTCTCAGCAACACTTGACAAGACCAAGACTTAATTTATTTCTTGATTCAGCTGGTGCCACCATAGCACATTTTTCCAATGCACAGATGTGGATTCCATGTCACCAACAACTTGAATGTTCACCCAATCCTTCCACTTTCCTTGTCTCATTGGCAGAATGGACAAAACTTTGGCTTTGAACATCCTTCCATCTTCAAGACCATACAGCACAACTGTGTTGATTTTCGGGTTCAGATTATTTGCATTCAATTCTTCAGTAACCATTCGATCTCCTTCCATTTCTGGGTCTACTGCCTCTTTTTGATCTCCCAAAACAGCATTCGATTCTTCAGCAGTTGTCTGATCCCCTTCATGTTGTGGGTCTAGTGCCCCTTCTTGATCTCCCAAAACAGTATTCAATTCTTCAGCAGTTGTCTGATCCCCTTCATGTTGTGGGTCTACTGCCTCTTCTTGATCTCCCAAGACAGCATTCAATTCTTCAGTAGTCATCTGATCTCCTTCATGTTCAGGGTCTACTGCCTCTTCTTGATCTCCCAAGACAGCATTCATTTTTCTTTCTTCATTCTTGTTTTCAGTGACCTTGCTAATACTACTTCTCCTGTCATGAAGTTTTTCATCCACAGCTGCATTTCCACATTCTATCTCTACTTCACCAGAGTGGGTAAGTTCCTCATTCTCATCAATCAATCCATCTCCAACTTTGCTTTCACTATCACTTTCAGAGTCAGCCTGACCACCATCAAACAGCTTGGATGATGGTCTGCATGTTTTGTTTGCGTCAGCTTCAGATCGCAATCTACTTTACTGTCAACAGTTTTCATGAGTTGGCATGGATGGCATCTGAAGTAAGCACTCCCATGTCTCATCATATCATCATATTCGGTTTAACGTCCGGTTTACATGCTAGCATGTGTTGGACGATTTCTTGAAATTGACTTCCAAGTTATCCTATCCTTCACCAGGTCTCTGCTGACACCTTTTTGTTTCAGATCCATCCTTATCACTTCCTCCCATGTTTTCTTTGGTCTTCCTCTGCCTGTGGTTCCTGCCACCTTGCTTGTTCTGCATCTACTTGTCCCAGCCTTCTTGTCCATTCTCTC
>RDPX01000040.1:372532-383132 GCA_003991215.1 Morbakka virulenta
CAGTATTTTACATATGCTGTAAAAATTGCTATCAATGTGGTCCTGTTTTGATACATTCATCATCATCATCATCATATTGGGTTTAACGTCCATTTTACATGCTAGCATGTGTTGGACATTAGTAAACAAAAAGGAACAAGTAAAAACATAATGAAAATAGAAAGCTAAAAAACTGCTTTAGGGTTGATCTGAGACTATTAGCACACAGTAAAACACTGAAAATGCTGAAAAACGAACCTAAATTGAATAGCGGAAATTTAGAGGAACTAATCGCTTAAATCTAAAAATCTAAAAATTCAAAGATGCTATTTGAAATCATTTTATTTAAAAATCATGCCTAATTTAGTAGTATAATTTCTTAGAAAATATATCAGGCGAAGAACTTGTCTGCTGGCAGTGGGACTATCAACTCTTTTATCAGCCAAGTCTTCCTCAAATCCTCTTGCTACAAGTCTTGCCTTGACTCTCCGACTGCCATCTTCTTTCAATTTTTCTTGCAATACCCGTTTAGAAGAAATCGCCTTTTGTCCATAGTCTTCTACCCATTCAAACACCTTGTTGTCTTCCATATTTTGTAATTCCTTTTCCTTTGTATCAATGACATCTTGCTTTTTCTCAGCAACACTTGACAAGACCAAGACTTAATTTATTTCTTGATTCAGCTGGTGCCACCATAGCACATTTTTCCAATGCACAGATGTGGATTCCATGTCACCAACAACTTGAATGTTCACCCAATCCTTCCACTTTCCTTGTCTCATTGGCAGAATGGACAAAACTTTGGCTTTGAACATCCTTCCATCTTCAAGACCATACAGCACAACTGTGTTGATTTTCGGGTTCAGATTATTTGCATTCAATTCTTCAGTAACCATTCGATCTCCTTCCATTTCTGGGTCTACTGCCTCTTTTTGATCTCCCAAAACAGCATTCGATTCTTCAGCAGTTGTCTGATCCCCTTCATGTTGTGGGTCTAGTGCCCCTTCTTGATCTCCCAAAACAGTATTCAATTCTTCAGCAGTTGTCTGATCCCCTTCATGTTGTGGGTCTACTGCCTCTTCTTGATCTCCCAAGACAGCATTCAATTCTTCAGTAGTCATCTGATCTCCTTCATGTTCAGGGTCTACTGCCTCTTCTTGATCTCCCAAGACAGCATTCATTTTTCTTTCTTCATTCTTGTTTTCAGTGACCTTGCTAATACTACTTCTCCTGTCATGAAGTTTTTCATCCACAGCTGCATTTCCACATTCTATCTCTACTTCACCAGAGTGGGTAAGTTCCTCATTCTCATCAATCAATCCATCTCCAACTTTGCTTTCACTATCACTTTCAGAGTCAGCCTGACCACCATCAAACAGCTTGGATGATGGTCTGCATGTTTTGTTTGTGTCAGCTTCAGATCGCAATCTACTTTACTGTCAACAGTTTTCATGAGTTGGCATGGATGGCATCTGAAGTAAGCACTCCCATGTCTAATCAGAACAAAATTTCCTTCTTTCCCAAGGACTTCAGCAGGGCAAGACCACCCTTTCTTTGCTCTTCTTCTGTAGAGAACTTTATCACCAGCACAAAAATGAACTTCTGCATATGTCCTGACATTCAGTCTCAAGGCTCACTTAATTCTTTCGGAAGACTCAGCTTTCACAAAATTTTCTCTAGCTTGATGCAGGGCCTGCAGATTTTCTCTAATGACATCACTATGAGTAGCTGATGATAAAGTAGGTAGATCACTAGATAACACAGATGGCAGGTTGATGTTCTTTCCAAACACAAGTTGGCTGGAGAATATCCAAATGTGTTCTGCAGGCAGTTCTTTGCACAGACAGCCCAAGAGAGAGCAGTTTCAACATCACATTTCACATCCTCTGCAGTCTTCATCATTGTCTCAAACAGCAGCATGTTGCCTCTCTCCACCATACCATTACTGAACAGAGATTCACCTGGTGTTGTGCTGGTTTCAATACCAAATTTCTCATACATTTCTCTCATCAATTCACTGCAAAATTTGCCACCACAATCAGTATGAAAGGCTTTCAGAGCTCCAAAATATGCAAGCCAGATCAGAAGAAGCTTCTTAATGATAATGTCAGTTCTTTTTGTATCAACTACAGCAGCTGCTGTATATCGTGTTGCTTCATCCACAAGATGAAATATCCATTGCTTGCTCTTGGTTACTTCCTTCAAGTCCATAGAAACACACTCATTGAATTTTGTGGCTTTGGGAAACGAGACAACTGGTCTAGGTTTGGGATGTTGATATTTCAGACAGAATTCACACTTCTCACATACATCAGAAAGTGCTGCAAAGAACTCCTTGTCATTGCGTCCTCGACTTGTCAACAACCAGATGATTCCTTCCTTTGATGCATGTGCAAACTGACGGTGCAGCTTAGAAGCCTTGGTAAGTTTTTCCTCTTTCGAAGCAAGAGCAAGTCACTCTAAATGAAGTACGATGTGACAACTTTCACTCATCCACTGGCATACTGGCACAGTGTAGTGACCAGCAGCATTGAAATCCAACTGAAATCTTTCTCTGCCAACCACAACTTCATGATTCTTAGTATCAAGTGTCATTCCTAACATAGTCATTGTCGGTCTACCAATCAAGAGAGGAATGTCATTCTCCACCACATCAACATGTACATCAACTTGCTTTCCACACTCTCCCTTCCATCGCCAAATTGAAATGCTGAAGTACTGGGCCTCACACTTTGCATTGCAAAACTTTGCTGATTCTTTCCCAGAGTAGCAAAAAACTCTACTTTCCACACTTTTCCAGCAACAGATTTTGTACAAGCTTAATCAAGAATACCTCTTCCTAAGGTATCTACCAAATTCCTGTCCTTCTCTACACTCCCATTACCCACTACTAGAGTCAAATGCACCATCATATTGGCATGCCCAATCTTCCGGTGAGAACATTCCAAAACAAAATAATTAATGCTCTCGCATTGATGGTATTGCATAATGGATCCATCTTCTCCTATAGGATTCTTACTTCTCAGCTGGTCATGGTCACACACTCTCCAGCTAACTGATCCTCTGCCACAAAACTGCGCTTTACCTCCTCTTCCACCTCTTGATGACTTGGTATAGAAGCAGGTTTTTTTTCTTGCTTGACAGGTAAGACACTTGTACTCATCTCAGAGCTATCATCTCCAAATTCCCCAAAGACTTTCTGGAGTTTGTCTTTTACATCATCAAAACTCAGCTTTGCAGTGGCTCTAACTTAACGGCCATGATCCAACAAAATATTTGCAGAAACCAGCAAGAAGTATGCAAGGACACCATCTTCAAATTTCAGTTTATATTTCATCACCTCACAGTACTTGTTATTGAATTCCAAGAGGAACTTCGTAAAATCAACACCACTCTCTCACTACAAAACTCCACAAATGCTTTTACTGCAAGAAATGCCTGCATTGTTTCATCCTTTAGAAAGACTTTATCCAGATCCTTCAATAATACATCCAAACCATCTTCTGATGCAAACTCTTTAGCTTGAATTGACTGTACTGCTTCTCGAGCATCTCCAAGCAGACTAAAGTATACTGCAAGCCCGATCCTTTTGACATCATCCTTCGTATATAATCTCCAAATCTCCACATCCAACTTCCAATCATAACTATCACCACAACTAGGATCAAACTAGGTGGTTCCTTCAACAATGTCATCACTAACTGCAAAATGTGTCGCTGTTTTGTTTTTTTGTTTTTTCTGGACAATTGATGCAACTCAAACCCAAAGAAACCAGGAAAAGAGTTATAAAAAACAGTACTTCCCAGCAACCAATGTGCTCTACTTGACCTTTAGTAGCTCCACAGGATAATCTTCAGGATTC
The DNA here is from genome assembly GCA_003991215.1 of Morbakka virulenta. NCBI lineage: Eukaryota > Metazoa > Cnidaria > Cubozoa > Carybdeida > Carukiidae > Morbakka > Morbakka virulenta. Next base: position 376,374 of record RDPX01000040.1, read on the forward strand.
CCAACAAGTTCAGCTCCAGCAGATTCCACACAGATTCCACAAGATTATCTTTGACATACAGTCAACTCAGAGATTGATCATCACTGTCCATTTCACTACCTCTGTTAATTAGTGTACCTTGATGTGAATGTCGTCCTCTTCAGGTTGTGTTCAATCAATGTTCTTCTTGGCTTGTAGTTAACCATAACTTGCCAAACACCAGTTATAACAATGCTTCAAGCTACAAATTGAACAGTACTGATGAAGCACATGTAACATTAACACTCTTTAGCCCAATGACCTGTTTTCCTGCAATTTATACAGGTAGCTTCACAAGCAAGACAAGCCACTCTGGATGAGTGTAATTTGCAAACCATTGTTTGCAGTTATTGTCACACCATCACTTCAGCCTTTATATCAGCTTACCTAAAGATTTAGAACATCAAGGAGTATATTGGTTAGGACAAACTAGAACACCACCCATCCAAAAAAATATACCATTTTATTGACTCAAAGCATTCCTCTGGGGGTAAATATTGTTGTCATATTAATATTTTCTCTTGTGTTTTAGATACTAACAAATAAAACTGAGATAAAAGTATAGAAATGTCTTATATTACAAGTTCCAGAAAAATATATCAAGGAGCCTTTCTTGATATGAGTCACATCCCACAAATACACGTTAATAACAACCACATGAAATTGATTTGAAGATCAGATTTTTTCCAGCAATGACCACAGCCTACAAAAATTGAAAACCACACTCATGAACTTTAATTGACTAATTTCTTGTGTCAAATAACACAGTATAGGAAAATTGTGAATACTATTATCAACTTTATTTATAGAGGGTAGACACATCAACCACTTTGGTATTCTAGAGTTAGTGTGCTCATAAATAAAAACATTCAATTAAAAATATTCCAAAGTAATGTATACAAAATGTACAAAGTTTAGTCTGCACATTTTTCTGCACAGTACTATACTTAGCTTTGTGAAACATTTTGAAAAGATGTTATATCTTCCTCCTTGAATTTCACTTTCTTGTACTTTTTTTACCATTAATAAAGTAACTTTATAAGATGGCCAAATGCAAATTATATGAACTGACTGGACCATTACTAATTTTTAAGAGCCTTTTTTATTGAGTGATTATTTCTGAATGTGTGGGTTTATATCCCCATTTTTATATCATGGTATTACAGCCAAACTTTGATAAATAACATGCACCATCTTAAGATTTACTTAATATTTTGTGGCAGTCTGCTGTAGTTGTGACCCTAGCTCCAGCTAAGGAAGGTTGGCACATAACTGAATCTGCTTTTGCATATTTGAGAAATGGATCAAGTGTTCTAGAGAATGCCAAATTCTGTTGATGTATGCTTGGTGTAGGGAGACCATTATTTGCCAATACCTGGAAGAGTTTTGTGCCATCTAAGTATATTGTTAAGGAATAGCTTTGAAATTATTTAAATAATAATTTTAATTGGGATTTTTTTCATATGAGCATTTTTTGTTGATGTTAAATTTTAATGTTGCCCCTGACACATACTGACCAAGTTCAAATGTCTGAAAATCGGGAGACTTAACAAAATACAACTGGGGGTTTGCTCTGCAGATTTCACTCTGAAATAAGATGTTTTTCGGCTTAAAATAAACCTTCACTGAGAATGATATTAGTGATTATATAATCAATAATAATATTAATTGATAATATAATTCATAATTTTGTTTGATATTTTGATGTTCGCTGCATTATGTTTGATACGCAAGTTGAAACACCAATGACCAAAATGTGAAGCTAAAAATTATATCACAACAAAAACTAGAAAATGGTAGATGTATCTGACCTGTTATTCAGCATCTGGATAACAAAGAATATAAGAACGTAATCTCGGCTGATTTCAAAACCAAGATGGAATAATGGAAACAATGTGAAGAAATGAAAAAATAAGACAAATTGACCAATTTCTTAAGGAATCTGGAGATTTCTTTGAGAATCAGGAAATTTCAATGAGAATCGGGAGATTGGGAGTTGAACTCCAAAATCGGGAGACTTGGACCATATGCTGACATCATAAAATTTTATATTGTCATTGGTTTTGATTGACTAGCTACTTACCATTTTAACTACAAATGGTTATATGTGAAATAGAAAAGTCAGAATTATTATTGAGTAGTGGCTATTTGTCACTTTGTAACAGTGAACAAAGGTGGCAGGGTCTGTTATTTTTGTTTGTTATATTATTTTTTCTTTTTACCATTTTCTTATTACCGTGAATAAGATTAGATGGTACAAGTATTACATTTTGTGAAAGAAGTATGTTTCAAAGAGAAAAAAATGTTACACTGCCATTTTATCATTATCAAAACCCCCTACACTTTCACAACAATGAGGAACTTTCCAAAATTCTAGGGTTCTCATTTATTTTGAAGTCAACAAAAGTGTAAGATATGGCAGCAAAAATCATTTGGTTATGTACATATGCCTATGCCTGAGTTGGTAGAACAGGTGCCAATGCTATTCATAGACACTGCTTTAAACCCAGTTACATGCACACACATTTTTCATTTTTCCCATTATCCTGATTTAAACAAATTTTTAACTGAAATTCTAGTTGTTGGCAGTGAGTTGGATACAGGAGAAATGGTCATTTTTCAACGTGGTTGGTTACTGTGTTTTGGTAGAGAAATTTTGGTGCTCTGACTGCATGGACTAATTGTAAAATGTTCAGTTTATTGGTGTTTATTAGAGGAAGGAGATAAACATTGTTTTTTACTTTAATTCATTTGTTTCATGACCTTCCTTCCTATTTTACAACCACTCGTAGATATAATAGAAATATTATACTTACAATCATACACACAACTGAGAAAGGCTGCAATGAGAATGGATCATGAGACACAAATGGTAATTGATTTTATGTACACAGACATCTTTCACAATCATTCTTGTAGATGTTTTTGTTTAGAGTTTGTGACCATCCATGGTTGTGAGAGGAGAAAACTAAATCACAAAATTTTTCCACTGCATCCCTTCAGATGTAGGAATTATAGTAATCATCACCCAGTCAACTTGAAACACAGTTTACAAGATCATGATTAGATTCCACTTTACGATATGAATTCGATCAAAAGGGCTTGGGATTTTTTTAAATCAACAGTTTCTAGTGCCATCAGTAATAATACTTCTGTGATAAAGAAAAAGATTCAAGGCTGTATCTGACTGTAGTTAACTATTGAAATTAAATCAGTTATGAATTTAACAGACAACGTGCTTTGTAATAAAGCCTGATATATATAAAGAGCATTTAAAAAATTGCTGCAATAGAAAATGAGCAATGTCAAAATAGGTTTTGGAAAACTATTAAAACTATATTCCCTGCTCTGAAATCTGTACCTTCTTCTGCATGTAAAAGTACTGTGTCAAATGATCAATGTATTCCTATACTGCTGGTGATATCCCAAATCAAAGTTCACCATCAAATTGTTCAGTACTTTGAGAACAACAAACTGATATCAAAGTATCAACTCAGTTACTGCAGAAGGTCAACCAAAATGGCTACTGCACTGTTAATGAACAGCATGAGGGGTTAAATTGATGGTGATAAACTTGTTGGGGTGTTATTTGTTGAACTTGCTTTAACACACAACAACCACATTGAAAATTTGTTAGTTTTAGAATGAATTTCCACAAATTTCCACTTGGTGGGGAATTTCCTGTAGTATCTTTTGAATCACTCACTCACACTCACTACCCAGTTGGCATGTATCCATGTCTTGCCCACAGGTATGCCTAATTATTTTTTTTGTTTTAACGTCATTTTTCCCCAGTAACTGGGGCTCAGATGGTACCCTTCATAAGGACTTGGATTTGGGCAGTGAAGAATTTCTTGGCCAGATGCCCTTCCTGACACCAACCAATGGCTTTTTCTTTTGTAAAGTACCAAAGTTGCCCATTTGAGGAATCAATACTGGAACCTCTTGGTTACAGTTGCAGTAACCATTAAGCCATGACTCCTCTTTAAATTTCTTTTTGAGTTTTTATTTTTACTAGGTTTTTAGGACAGACGAGTATAATGGTGTTTTTATATTTTAATTGTAAAAATCCTGTAAAACTATTGGATGAATATTAAAATATTTATTATTAAAAATAATACCACATATGAACTATGTACAGTTGAACTCTGATATTACAAATATCAAGGGAGTTTTTCGAAATTCATTATAAATGAATTACGAAAAACTTGTTATAGATGGAAGAGAAAAAAGAGAGAAGGCAGAGAGGGATTTATGTTCATCATAACTATGTTTATTGTGACTTGTTTCTCTGAAGGTCTTCATTCTCATGCAGTTGTTGCCTCTCGTTGTAATAAATCTTTCCATGATTTTTCCTTGGACTGCAAGATTTGGAACTCTGGGAACGCTTATATATATATATATATATATATATATATATATATATATATATATATATATAAGGAGTGTCCAGCTTAGAGCTAGGTGGATTGAGCTAATAGATCAATCCACGGCTCTTCGCTTTACCCAGATTCACAGGCAAGTCCTACAATTTCCTTCCACCTATTTCTATCCTGAGCTAACATTTTCAGACATTCGAGGTCATGTACACAGTTCAAGGTTTTAACATTCATAAGCTCAGGATTCAATTCATTAGCNTACCCAGATTCACAGGCAAGTCCTACAATTTCCTTCCACCTATTTCTATCCTGAGCTAACATTTTCAGACATTCGAGGTCATGTACACAGTTCAAGGTTTTAACATTCATAAGCTCAGGATTCAATTCATTAGCAATTTTAATATCCTTCTCTATCACCACAGGGAGAGTGCGTCTTGGCCTACCTCTAAACTTCTTTCAGTTGTCAACATTTTCAAAATAAAATTTCATACTTTGTTGAGCTGGTGTATTTTCATTCAACCGTAAAACATGTCGAAGTATTTTCCATCTGGCTTTCTTGATTTCATTTTCTGACATTTGGTCATAGTTTTATAAATTTTGCAACATTTTGTCATGTATGGTTCGGAACCATTAAAAATAATAGAAAATTTGTTGTGTCCGAGTTTGTTACATGTATACCTTGTTTTACTCTTAATAGAAGGGCAACCTTCAATCATTGAAGTTGTGATGCCTTTACATTTTTTTACCAAAACCATTCATAGGATATAAGTAAATGAGGATGAAAAACATTTCAGTGGGAAGTTTTAGTTACTTTTCTAAAATTTATATGGTTTTTATCTTTATTTAAGGCAGTATATAGAAATGGTTTCTGTCTCATTTTAAGGCAGCTTATAAATTATATTAGTATAAGTATTTTCACATAATTACCTATCACTTGTCATACTAACAATATCAATGTATTTTTTACTAAATTTTGTTTCTGTTGGGTTTTTTATTCTAGATAAGACACAAGCTTGATGATTTAATTACCTGGTACACCAGCAATGTGGAAAGACTATTGTTTGCCATTAATTAACAGAAACTATATATATCTCTCAGAACTGGCAGATGAAGACTGGCAACTCAAAGGTTGCTGTGTTGGGCTTGCAATTTTGTTTATTTTGGTAGTCCTTATTAACATTGAATGGTATATATATGGCCCAAATATTGTTAATGGAAATATAGAAAAGAAGAAAGAATCAATGCCTGAATCAGTATTTAGTAGAGCTACAACTTCAGCTTATAATTTTCCAGATGAAGACCCTCTTACATTTGTAAAGAAAACAAATTGACTGGAAAATAAATTTTGCATCAAATGCTTTAATGTTAAGAATTGTTTTGTAATATAGTTTATTTGTGATTAAATTGAATTTGGGTATTACTTATAATGCTTTTTTGTACAAAAGTTTGTGTTCTTTAACATTAAGGATCAGTTCAAATTTTTATTGAAACTAAGATAACTTGTGTCAGAACCCTGTTTTGAAAATATTGTGGTGTGGAATTGTGGAAAAGTGAAAATTACATGTTCACCAAATTGGTTCAAAGCTATGGCTATCAGCTGTAGGTTGTTCTCAGATCATTTAAACAAGCAAACCTTTCACTTAAGAGCACAGCTTTTTCCCGAGGTCCCTATCGTTGATTTCTCATCTCAATCATGCATGTAGGGCTGAGCCTCCTGCAGAACAACAGATTTCCTTTCAAAGCCAGATCAACTGATACTAGCAAACACGAAGGGCAAGTGAGCTGTGAAAATATTTAGATGATAAGGATTTGAAATTTTAGAAAATTTAAATGGATATGATTTTCTTCAATTTTAATACGCGTTTCCCTAACTCTATGATGTAATGTTAGCCTCGACTTCAAAACGAGACCCGTATGGACAAAAATATAAACAAAAATGGAGGAAGCGGAGATAGAACTCGAAACTCTTATAATTATTAAAAAACCTGAGGCAACTGTCAATTTTAGTGGATCTCTTTCGTCTATAAATGTTCAAAATTTGTTATTACGAGATATAAATGCTGATCTGGACGTTACGTTAATTACAGATAACAAATCCAAAGAAAATTTGACATGGGGAAAATCTCTGGATTTTCTTCCAGTATTTACTAGGCGAGAAATAGACCTCCATGTTGGGAAGTGTGGCAAAATAAAAAGGTTACATATTAAAAAAACATTAGAAAGAGGGCTTAAGTTTAAACAGGAACGTTACATTTTATCGGAAAGTTTGTTTACTGCACGAACTTTAAAGTATTTTATAGCCAAAGCTTCATGTCGAGCAAGCATGAAAAAACTGCAGAGGCAAGTAGAGGTTCATATTAAC
>RDPX01000040.1:405860-459017 GCA_003991215.1 Morbakka virulenta
TTAGTCGTAAGCGCAGCTTCAGAACGATTTTGCGACACGTCAAGGTTTTGCGGAAGCAATTGAATACTGACTTTGCCATGGCTATTCGAATCTTTATCTCTTCTTCGCATTGACCGTCACTCGAAACTGTGTCCCAAAAGCTTAAACTTGTTTACTTGCTCTAATTCTTTTCCATTTATGATGATATTGGTGGCACTTGGTATTGCAGAGGGAGATATTGCAAAACATGAACAACTGATTCTTTGTGGCTCGATTGTTGATAAGGGTACGGATGTTGCTGAACATTTGTTGTTTTGTATGCATGTATTGTCATCAACAGCAGATGCGCTGATTAACAGTATTTCTGGGCGTCTGGAAACTTTGAGAGATTCTTTTTCAAATCTTGTTGTGCAGACCTATGGTGGGGTCTCCAACATGCTGGAAAGTACAATGGCTTACAAGCCAAGTTTAAGCAAATTGCTGGAGAGCATGTCATTTTTGTTCATTGTTACGCGCATACATTAAATTTTGTCCTTAGCGACCCTGAGTGCATATCTCTGGAGGTTTCGAAGTTGTTCAAGAACTTGTAATCCTTGAACGTTTTATTTTCCAAATCTGAAGTTGTTCACCAGTTGTTTGAGGATTGTCCAAAAGAATCATAGCTTCCAGTGCGCTCTTTAAAGCGACTAAATACGGTTTGATGGGGTCAAGAGAGAATTGTCTTAATATATTTTTGCAGCGGTATGATTCAGTTATGCTTACGCTTGATAAGGTATCCTGTGATCGTTGGTTTGATTCTGAAAAACGAAGTTTGGGTGATGATCTGAGGAGACTTTTTTCTACAAAAAAGTTTATGACAAATGCGTATTTTTTCGGAGACGTATTTGCCATAACAAGACCCCTCAGTTGCACATTTCAGTCTGTCAACGTTGACTTTTGCAAAGGCCTGAGGCTATTGGATAATGCTTTGAAACAACTCGCTGACCTTAGGTGGCGTCCACAAGTCATTCTTGATGCCGTTGATAAAGACGTTGAGAATACTGAGTGAAAAAAAAAGAATTCCAAGAAGAAAACGAATGCCAGGGCAAATTTTATCTGATCAGCCTGCCGCTTCTGCGGAGGAAAATTGGCTTCGAAATGTGTTTTACACTGCAGTAGATTCCATCATCTCCGGCATCAACACCCGGTTTCCCGGTAGTTGTAATTTGTTGGACAGACTCCCTATATTTTCGCCCAACTCATTCCCAACTTTTTCAAAGACCTTTCCTACAGTTGGTAAGGTCAAGTACGCTATTAGAAAATTCTGCTTAACCTATCAGATTGATTCACACAGATGTGCAATTGACTTGTATATTTTTGCCGAGGCTTTCAAAATGTTTCATTTTGAAAGAAGAAACTGCCGAGTAAGAACACCAGAGAATGATGATGTAGTAGATGAATACTTTTATGCCGAGGATGATAACCAAATAAAAGACAGTGGTGGCAGCAATAGCTTGGATCGTTTTAGAGTTGACGAAGAACAAGATCACACGTTCAACAATTGCTTATTGATGCTGACCAACAAAGGGTTCAAAATGGTTGACACATAACCAAATCTTGTACTTTTATAAGCAATAGCAGTGGCAATAACAATTGCGTACCAATTACGTGCCCATCTGAGAGATCATTTTCGACCCTAAAACGTGTAAAAACAAGACTACGCTCTACCATGCTTCAGGACAAATTGGAAGGATTGCTTCTGATGTCAGTCAAAAGAAAAATTTTGATGAACCTCAACAAAGAAAAATTGATTGACTTGCTCTGGAAATCATCAAAGCAATTAATCCAAGCTATTTTTTTTATGCGATTACGAAGAATATGATTTACCATTCAATGTTGTTGATACGGACTTTTCAAATTGTAACACTGTCTCTTTCTCAACGTATCTTTTTTACCATAATTTGGGCTGCTTGAATAAAGATCAAAACGAGAAATAGAATCGTGCTTTAAATTCAAACATTTTTCTGGGGAAAGTTTGGGTTAAATATCTATTTATTAAAACTCTTGCCTTTATGAAAGATTGACATCCTTTCCATCATGGTTTTGCGTAGATTTTCAAACGTTTGATAATTCTAAATTTTTAATTTCGTGCATCATTTAGTTGTTGTAGCAAAAACGGTTGCCTCAAATTTCATTGCCTCAGAAAACGTTTCTTACGTCTAAGTTAATTTCTTAAGTTAAAATTTCTTGCGAATTTTGAGACATGCCATGCGCTTAGAAATCGCTAGCTTTCCAAACTTCATCAGGTCCAGGCCAGTGCCTCAGAAAACCACCCCGTTGCTCCTCAGCTCAAAAATTTCCTTGAGCCTCAACTTCTGAAAATCAAAGATTCAGCCCTAGACATAAGGGCTCCAATTTTGGCTTTGCCCCTCCTGTCAAACATATCCCACTTTGCGACTGACTATTGTATATTTTCCAAAACTCTTGACTCTGAAGTCTTTTAGTATAAATATTTTATGAAAATTGTTCATTATAGCGAGATTTAGCATCGGAAGTTACCCTTTTACAAGCATTGCTAGCCTGTGTGATAGAAACACAGTAATCACCAGTTCCATCACTTTGATCATAAACATAGAAATGATTGCGATCCGCAATATCAGAAGAATAACTAGCATTCAGCCATGAAAGAAAATAAGGTTTGACAATGTAGATACGAGTAGGTACAAATGTTTCAGTACTGAGTTGTATTCATTCTTTGAATTCATTTTCAACATCAGAAGCCGATTCCTTACAGACTGAATTTGAAGTCGTACCATCAAGAATTTGACGAAATTAATTTCAGTCAACTTGACCAAATTTATAAGTTTTACGATAATATGGCTTGTCAACAAGATTTGAAAGTAAAGTTGAAAGTTCCTGAGCATTATATAATTTCCTCTTTACCTCCTTTTGGAGGAAAAGAGGAAATTATATAATGCTCAGGAACACAAGTTTCCTTTTAAGTCTGAATCAGGAAATCTAGTGGGAAAATCAGCAAGGTGTACAAGATTTCTGGTAGCAGAGAAGTTGCAAGTAACTTTTCCAGATCAGTTAAAATAAGTCAAGCAGGCCATGTGACAACATTAAAGGTACCGAAGACAAAGATGTTAGCACTGTGATGATGGCTTAGGGCCTTCTTGATGAAATCTGATTGTGTTTGATTAATTGAACAAGACTCGGAAGAAGAGGGGGAGGGGGGGTTCGGTATAAGAAATAAAGGCAGGAGTTGGCCTGATGAAGAGACAAACTGGAACACATGAAAAGATTATCTTTAGATTGAAGGTCTTATACCATAACAACTGAGAAATCACGTTCAGCGTAAGTAGCAAAAAAAACTAAGATCAGTTGTAGAAAATAAAAGAAACAAATATAAATAACAGTCAGCATGAGATTCATTATTACTCACTATTATTTGGACTAGTCTCACAAGGCTTAAGAATATGAGAGGAGTCAAAATGAAGGAAATGTTTTAGAAAAGAAAAGTTGGAACGAAAATCTCTGACATTCCATGACCGTACCTTGAACCTACACTTGTGTAGGACGATTCTTTGTTCCCCCTGACCATTGAAGATCTACCAGGTACTGGCGGCTATTCTTTCAATTAAAACTGTTATAAAAATTCCTGAAAATAGAATCAGATGTTCGCAACCATTATCTGGACGCAGACATTCATCATGGCAACTAATTGAACCCTATGGTGACGGGGTTGTATTAAACCAGGCGACAGCAAACACTGTTTACCAAACATTGCTCTCGTAAAAAAGATTCTTTGAAATTTTTAATTCTGACTTCATGATCACTTTCTTGTGCCCACAGATTGTTTGCATCCTTAAAATTGCTGACCGTGCTAAAACGTAAATACACCCATTGAGTCAAGCCATATGAGATTTTCAAAAGGTATTTATTATATTAACCATGTTAATATATATACAGCATCTTTCTTCAGCAAAAATAATATTCTGTTGTCAATGAAAAAGCTTTAAAATTTTGATTAAATAAAAAACCAAATGAAAATAGTTAAAATCTCCTAAAATTCATATATATACATATATATATATAAACCCAGTAGGGTACAAATTAAAAACCTTTTAGGTGTGTGACAACAAAACAAAAAACACAAGGTAAAAATAGAGTAAGGAGTAAAAACAAAAAGGAATAATTAGAGCTAGAAATATTACTGTCCTGATAGTGGAAAAAGTAAAAAGAAATGTCATAATAGGATCTAAAAATTCTTTTAACTTTCGCTTTAAAAGACCTACAATTATTTTCTGAGATTGTATTTATTTGGATGAGTTATGAAGTAAAGCACCATGAAATACTAACCTTTTCCTTCCATACTTCTCAATTTTGGTAACTATATGGTTTTTTCGATTTCTTTTTGAATTAAATGTTTGGCCTTTCTTTGGTGTTGGTATTTTCCCCATATACAACTTTATGTGCACTANGACCGTGCTAAAACGTAAATACACCCATTGAGTCAAGCCATATGAGATTTTCAAAAGGTATTTATTATATTAACCATGTTAATATATATACAGCATCTTTCTTCAGCAAAAATAATATTCTGTTGTCAATGAAAAAGCTTTAAAATTTTGATTAAATAAAAAACCAAATGAAAATAGTTAAAATCTCCTAAAATTCATATATATACATATATATATATATAAACCCAGTAGGGTACAAATTAAAAACCCTTTAGGTAAGGTAAAAATAGAGTAAGGAGTAAAAACAAAAAGGAATAATTAGAGCTAGAAATGTTACTGTCCTGATAGTGGAAAAAGTAAAAAGAAATGTCATATTAGGATCTAAAAATTCTTTTAACTTTCGCTTAAAAAGACCTACAATTATTTTCTGAGATTATATTTATTTGGATGAGTTATGAAGTAAAGCACCATGAAATACTAACCTTTTCCTTCCATACCTCTCAATTTTGGTAACTATATGGTTTTTTCGATTTCTTTTTGAATTAAATGTTTGGCCTTTCTTTGGTGTTGGTATTTTCCCCATATACAACTTTATGTGCACTACTTTGAATAGTTTCATGTCTTTTACACATAGTAGTTGACATCAAAGCATCGTTTTTATTAGACAGTAGTAAAGGTTGAATCATCGATTGTAAACTGTTTCAAAGGCGTATGCGAAAATTTCTTTTCAGATGTGTGACAATATCTTCACCATTGACAGGACTTTCTTATGTACTTTGTCGTCATGAGTTTTAAGTAACAATGTTCTGTCAAAGACAGTAAGGTATTTGTACTTTTTAACAGAATTGATGTGAGTACAACTACCAGAAATTATGCAATCTTTGACATTTTTAAACTTCTGATCTGTAACAAAAAGGAGAGTTTTCGGTTTTTCAGGTTTAGTTTTCAAATAATCAGATCATTTTCAGGATAGAAGTTTAACATTTTTCACTAAAGTACATCACCATATTGTTAGCGTAGAGTAGAGTTTCAGCTCTTTCCATTGTAAATAAAATATCGTTGATGTGCAGCAGAAAAAGTGGTGGTTCTAAGATTGAACCCTGAGGTACCCCTGTTGATACGAATTCTTTCTTAAATTGTTAATCAACGAATTGAACAAGTTATTTTATTTGCATTCAGTTCCAATTCTATATTCTACATGATATTTGGGAGGTTTAAATACTAGTTGCATGATCTATTTTGAGAAGGTCGATATAAATCGCTCCTTTATGTATGCTAAAATCCATGCATTTACAAATTCGAACTACTAGGCATATTATGACATATTTTGTACCAAATTTTTCCTGAAACCAAATTGAAGAGACGTAATTAGACCATGAACCACAAGGCACATATAAAATTGGCCACAGACAATCCGTTAGACGATTTTTGAACTGATTGATGGAAAGGATATAAGTGGATACCTGTCACGTTTATGATCTCCTGACTGATAAATTGGTGTTACATTCTAAATCTTTTCTTCAAAAGGTGTAGTTAGAGACGGGTTAATTAAGTGTATTAGCATGTAAGTTATTTCCACCACTTCACCTTTTAAAAGTACAGGTGGTATTCGCTCGATACTTGCTGAATTTCAACGCTTGATTCGCTTTGTCTCCTTTACGACTAGTCTGAGTTTAACTCTTTTGAAACGAAATTTAGGGTGATGTTCATTGATCCGATTCAGGTTTTCAGCAAGTTGGTTTCAGTCTTTCTAGATACGGCTACATACATTTTCAACTGCATATTGGAGATTTTACCGGCGTGGTTGAAGAATGAACGAAAACCATTAGCTATTTTTTTCTATTGATTTCGGTCTTACCAATCTGAAACGATTGTAGACAACTTTCTGATTTTGATATTAAAGGATAACGTTTCCAAATTTGGCCCCAGAACTCTTTTGGGTTATTAGATTTTTCCTTTGGTAAATTTGAGTAAATATCTTTCAGAGTTTGCTTTTGAAGCTCGTTTATGTTGGGTTACAGAGTTCCTGAGTGGATAATAGGTTTCCCTTTGATGTTCGGACTTGGTTAATTTCAATATTTTAATTCAATATTTGATTGCAGGCTCATCTTGGGGTAACTCTTTTCACGTACTACCTTTTCCTTCAGTGATGCATATTTGTGTCTATTCTCTTGTTGTTGTTTTGACCAAGCGTAGGGCAAAAGAGGTGAACGTAAACTTCCGATATACTTGGAAAGTGTATCTTTAAACATACTGCAGGCTTTATTTATTGACTATTCAGACATAAGATTAATTCAAGGTTCGTTTCATCAGTCTTCTTTAAACATTTCTTTGTTATATTTTGAGTAATCACGACACCATATTTTCTGAAGTTTGAACTTTTGTGTATGTAACTTTGGTAGGTTTCATAGGATTAAAGATGGCCGCAGGAACACTTTCATTCCTTGTCAGGTAAGTATGAATGGATTTGGTCGGTGACGCGCCAAAACTCTTCGGAGGAATGTCTAAATGAAATCCAATAAATACTGGATTTTAGCACAATGTCGACAAACGACGGAAGGCGTATTTGATGATGATGATGATGTGTGCAATTTTCGTATAATGCCAATCAGGTCATGATTACTTAACAAAAGAGGTGTGACAACGTGCCGTGCTATCTTGTTTTGAGTGTCGTTTGATTACAATGTCAGTTACTTTACGCATATCTACGGTTATTCTCCTGGGTAATTCATTAATTTATTTAAAGCTATAAGAAAGAAAAATGTCTTTCATGACTTCATAATCTTTTGAATTTAGATAAGCACAATTCAAATCACCGGTGATTATTAACTCTATATTCTTAGTAGGTGTTCTTGACGATAAGGCTTTTAATGCTTCTGTAAAGCTTTGATGTAAGTGTAGTGACGAGTTAAGGAGTTTGTAAATTGTCAGGGTAATTATCAGGAACAGTGTTTCAAGCATCAACTCAATACAAATTGATTCGATTTCCTCAGTTTTGAGATCTTTTCTCCTTTTGCAATCTAGGTCACTGACAATTAAACATGGAACTCATCCTTGTGTACCAAAGGATCAATCTTTTCGAACTATAGCATACCCATCTATGTGTAGTTCACAATTTATTATTACAGAATTTGCATTTCTGTGGGCCCCTTGATGGCAATGTTATTTTGTATTTGAGAATAAATATTACTTAAGCTCCCTGTTTTGTTCCTCAACCCATTTTGATTTAGATACAGAATTTTTAATTTTCGTTTAATGAAAAATGAGTTTAGTTCACTTAAAATACGAATATCCTCCTCATCAGCCTTATTGTTGTTGTTATTAGTGACTAAGCATACGTTGTAGTACAATTTCTCTTTGTTGTATGCAAGTTTGCCATTTAAACATTTTAAGTGACAACGGTTAGAACAAATACAACAGACTCCCATCGATTGTCTCTTACGAATGGTGTTGTTACAGTGTAAGTAATTTCAACCGGTCCTGGACAGGTTTCGGTATCGTCTGGTGATACCAACACCAGTAACTTTCAAGATTTTCTTGATGTTTAGTAATAAAATATTAATTAACTGACACAAGGAAGAATAAACGAGGAATCAGTGGTGGCACCATAGGGAGGCTGGAGTCTTTATCCCTCCACTTTTTGCTTATTGATGATTTTGTGCACATCAGTTTTCTATTTTTTTTAAACTATTGTTGACTGTTTGTTTACATGATGGTTTTTCACCGAGTTTATCCCTTCTGCGCTCATAACAAAGATTCAAGCAGACACCTCAAGAATTAGCTATTTCACAAAGCTAGGCACCAAGTCATTGACTACCACATGCACACGCACTATTCTTCCTGGCACATTGTTTTTGTGGCAAGCTTTTTAATCTCTTTGGCGGGCATTTTTTATTTGCAATTTATTGTTAGCTGTTATTTGGAAACTTACATAATGTTTTCAACATATTTTCAATTAACCAATTTTTAACCTCGATTTTTCTAGAATAATAAGAAAGTCCCCTGTATGAATTCAACACAAAATTTGTCAAAAGTTCAGTTGTTGGAATTTATTCCGGTTAAGGTTGTTTAAACATTGATTGATTAACACAGAGTTTACAAGTCTTTTTGACGTTAATGTAACAGAATTTCCTATTCAGTATTTGTTGTATCCTTCGATTACACTAGTCAACAGCACTTTTGTTACCAGATAGTTTAATATCATTTCCGGTACAGTTTGGGGCGCTAAACACGAATCTGGGCTTAGTTTTTTTTCTAGCACGTCCAGATGTTTTTTTATTTAATTTTCAAAATTTTTCAAATATGGTTTCGAATTGCTGATCAACTAGGTTGATTGCGTGTAAAAACATGCAGGTACAGGGATTCCAGGGTGTCTGAGTTGTTAATCAAGTATTCTGTGTTATACTGTTACTACAACGGAGGGATTTTGATGCAAAAGATGTCAATTCACTTTCAATACCTGGGCTATTCATTACTTAATTTCATAAAATCATAATATTTGTGAAATACGTAATTTCATGATCAGAACAAAGATTCTCACATGTAGTCTCTCTTTGTTTCACACACGAGTCTCTATTGGCTTTTGTTTAATCAGACTTTAGCCGCTGTCTATTTGCTCTTAAACAAGATAAGAAAGGATTAGGCCTGCTCGAGAAATGAAGCTACTGGTAATGCCTTGTTCATTTCTTAAACAAAGTTATTCAGATTCGGTTGTGTTGTCATTCTTAGCCGCTCATCTCGAAGATAGTGTAATACTTCACTACTCTGTGCAAAACATATTATTCTCAACAAAATGCCCCCTCGAAGAGGATGTAAAAACAATCCTGATAGCTTTTGCTACATTTGTGGAAAATTCATTTTTAAATCACAACGCAAGCCACTAAGTCAAGCTGTATGCAGTGCTTATAGTGATTATTTTGAGTGTGCAGTTGGTGATCAGGATAAGCAATGGGCACCTCACAGCTGTTGTACATCTTGTTATGTGACATTACTTGCTTGGAAACGAGGTGAGGATAGAAAAATGTCATTCGCTGTGCCTGCTGTATGGCGGGAACCAGTTGACCATGTGTCTGATTGCTACTTTTGTTTAACGCAAGTTCAAGGCTACTCCCGAAAATCCAAGCTTACTGTGCAGTATCCAAATGTTACATCTGTACACCTGCCAGTACCACACGGTGTCGAGCTTCCAGTTCCATCATCTACACAAGAACGGACCGACTCATCTACTGGCAGCGACGAGCCTTCAACAAGTTACAGTGACGGATCCAGTCCATACAAACCATCAACAGCTGAGCCGCATCTCGTTACTCAAGCCGAGCTCAACGATTTAGCCAGGGATCTGGCGCTTTCCAAACAGCGTGCTGAAGTACTAGCGTCACGTTTGAAGGAGTGGAATCTTCTTGGTCCAGATGCCCGGATCTCTTCATTTCGAAGTAGGAATACACCATTCTCCAGTTTCTTTACAAAGACTGGTTTACTCTGTCACTGTACTGATGTTCAGGGATTGTTTCGTACACTTGAACTGCATCACGATCCTACAGAATGGAGGCTATTCATAGATGCATCTGTAGTAAGTCTTAAAGCTGTCCTCCTGCATAATGGTAATGAACAACCACCAATTCCAGTTGCACATGCAGTTGGTATGAAAGAAACATACCAAGCTATGGAGGAGGTTTTAAGTGCCATAAAATATGAAGAATACCGGTGGAAGATATGTGGTGATCTTAAAGTTCTTGGCTTGCTCTTAGGATTACAAGGTGGTTACACCAAACATTCTTGTTTTTTGTGCCTATGGGACAGCAGAGCAGATGAAAAGCACTATAGACAGAAAGTATGGCCGAGACGATCAAGCTTCATACCAGGTGAGCACAACGTACAGCACCCTCCTCTGGTTGATCAACAAAATATACTTCTACCTCCACTGCACATAAAGCTCGGCCTGATGAAGCAGTTTGTACGGGCAATGGATAAAAGCGGAGAAGCATTCATCTTCTTGCAGCAAAAATTCCCCCGAATTAGCGATGCAAAACTCAAAGCTGGCATATTTGTTGGACCTCAAATCCGACAGCTACTTAGGGATGACAAATTCCACAATATTCTCAGGGACAAAGAACTACACCTGGCCTGGACTGCTTTAAAGTCTGTTGTAGAGAACTTTCTTGGAAACAAGCGCACAAGTACCTACCAGGAAGTAATTTCTAATCTGTTGCTCAGCTTCAAGGAAATGGGGTGCAGAATGTCAGTGAAAGTCCACTATCTTCACTCCCATCTCGACTTCTTTCCAGATAACCTCGGAGCTGTAAGTGACGAGCATGGTGAACATTTTCATCAAATAATCTCAACGCTTGAGCACCGCTATCAAGGCCGATGGGACGAGTCCATGCTTGGAGACTATTGCTGGTTCTTAAAACGAGACACAACTGTTGCACACAACAGAGCGACTCGAACATTTTTCGAATTGTGAACTTTTTATTCTGGCTCCTCCTTTATATTGTTTGGACAACAATTTGAAGTACGAATTCAGTATTAAACTTTATTAAAATTGATGTTTACGTTGTATTATATTTTTTGTTTGAGTTATATTGAAAATGTGATCTTAAGTATCCAATATTACCATTCAGGGTGAAGAGCTTTGTGTGATGAAGACTGTACTTACCTTGACTTGAATTGCCTTCAAAGGGAATAGTATTTTTTTTAATATTTATTGGTCGCTATGCAATATCCTATTTTCAAATGTCTCACTTGTATGCAGATAGCTCAATAAAAATGGTATTAGATTGATAGGCTTTTGGTATTTGTTGAATCAACTTTTGTATTTTTGAAAAAAAGTTCACTCCATGGGAATTTGTGGTTTTCATGGGAATTTTCTAAAAAAAACAAACCTTACGTGCTAGAGAAAAACGGATTTCAGATTTGGAATCAGCGTGTGAAACTTGGTTAGAAATGTACAATTTGGTTCCGGTAACAGAGAAAAAATATTATTTTGTTGTTCAATGTTATTGAGTAATTCAAAGTTGACCCTTTACTGCTCCAGAGAAGCCATGTCGCTAAGTAAAGTAAAGAAAGTTAGACAGTTCTTTAAATCTTCTTCAAAAACAGCAGGATAAAGTTAGACTGGCGTTGAAAAAGGAAGTTTAACGGCATTTGCATATGCTGGAAAGTCTTCTTCAACAAGGGTTAAAGACAAAGAAATGCCATGTGCAAGCAATTTCATTGAATTTATTTAAAGATCGTTCTATTCCACAGAGTACCCTGCAGGTGACCATCACACAAGCAGTGGTAGGTACCAGAAACAACACCGGACGCTCCCTAAACTCATTCAGTTAGGCTTTGTAATTTTTACAGAAAAAGGTTATGAGAGGAAAAATATAAAATCAACAAAATTTTTTTAACCGCTTTAATTTTCTTCCGCGTTATGTAAAAATTCAAGAAATCGCGTTAATTTTGTCCGTTTTAAAGCAAAATGAGGTTTTTTTTCGCGTTAACTTTTTCCCGCGTTAATTTTTTGGCGTTAATTTCATCATTCGTTAATTTTGTATAATAAGGTAGATGGTCTGGCATATGATTTGTTAGTCTTGGTGCCCATACTGTATTGCTTGCTTTTTATTGATCTTTACTGACGTCTGATTCCTGTATTTGGGGCTTTCATGAATGGAATTATGTCAAAAGCAACATGACCTCACAGTTGATCCGGAGTGTCAACAACAGAGTACCCTGCAGGTGACCATTTCAGAGATTACAACCTTAATTACTACGAAACCAAAATCTACCATTTTTAGAAAAATACAAAGCAGAATAGTTGTAATTCACGTAGCTGGAGCTTAGAAATAACAAGTGAAATCAAGAATGTTCAGCTATCTGAGAATAGTTATCTAAAAGATCACGTGACAAGAATTACAAAAGTAGCTTCCTAAAAATTTTTTGGGGGGGTCATTTTCACATTTCTTTTGCTTTTCCACGATGGCTAAGTGGCCTTAGGGAACTTATGTCCAAGTTAATATTTTCACAAAATTTTGGAACTCGCTGAAAATGAATTGGGGACTGATGTGTGATATTTTTCCTTCTTCTTTTTTCTTCTACGAAAATACACTTATCTGTCACTTTGAAGGTAAAAGTTCGTGTATGAGGATATTCTGTGGAGCTTGATTGTATTTTGCAGTTTATTTATTTTTGCATCTCATTGTTAATTTATTTTATACACGTTTTATTTATTTTTATATATTTATTTATTTTTATATATTTATTTATAGTTATTTCTATATTTCGTGCTGTTATGCAGTCTAAAATCAATTAATAATAGTGTACTACTGTGTTAACATTTCACCCATATTAACCAAATGATATATTTATTACAAAAGGAAAGACAAGAAAAATCCGGGAAACAATTGGTGTGAGAAACATTATCAAAATGCGTGGAGGGATAAAGTTGACATGGTAGTGGTATGTCCAAGGATGAGGAAGAGAATATTAAGAAACGATGGGTGAACATGGAGTTGCTAAAAAGAAGATGACAGGTAAGACCCAAGAGAAGCTGGCTGGGTGGAATGAAAAAGGCGTGTTTGGAGAAAGGACTGAAACAATAGGATACGTACAACCGAGGAAAATTAAAAAAGTCAATTTGCAATAGCGACTCCTAACCCTGATAGACGAATTTTAGAGATATATTTTTATTAGACAGCTTATGTAACCAATGACAGTTTAAATTTTTTTCGATATTGATGTAATATTCTAGAAACTTATATATATAACGACGGTAAATTTCCAATGTATTAATGTACTTCCTCAAGAGAAAGGAAAGATATCAAAATAAACTGTTAAAAATGGTATTACCAGCAACGCTGTAGATATTAGTCCCCAAGTCAAAGCTTAGTTTACTTGGTGGACTAAACAAAGGATTTTTCAAAACGTAAAGAGAAAGCTAACGAATGTAAATCCAGGGAATAACCTTTGCCAGGTCGTACAAGATTTAAACAAAGGATTATCAGTCCTGGAGAACGCTGCTCTAGCAGCTAATTTATTGCTTCATACCATCTAAGTCAGTTTGATTTCCTGCTCTGGACAATATTTCAATTCTACAAAGTAATTAAAATTAACTGACAATATTTTTTCAGCTTATTACACAAGCCAAGTTCATAGAATTATAGAAAAACAGGTCGAGGTTGGTTAACTTTGATAGACTATACTGTTGGTGTTCTTCGACTAAAATTCGTAGCAGAATATACAAAGAGATTTATTCATATCAGCTTTTTTAACCTTTACAATAGAAGTGTTGCAGAAGACTGAGAAGGACTAATTCATTCTTTCAATGTCTTTTGTAAATGTCCAATAAAGTGAGTCTATTTTCTTGTTAGGAGAGTTCCTGTACTTTTAAATGCTTTAAATCTATTAAAGAAATGAAATTATTTCCTAGACAATACAGCACAAAATAGGAGAAAGGGAACCCAGGAATTCAACGCCTTATGAAAAAGGGAGCAATACCTGGTAGGATTCAAAAAGATGGATGAAGTCGTACTTGTGTTATGCCTTAGAGAATAGTAAACTAGAACTCTAAGGTTAGTAGAGCATCTAATTACAGTGCAAGTGTTGCAGAAGACTGAGAAGGACTAATTCATTCTTTTAATGTCTTTTTAGATGTCCAATAAAGTGAGTCTATTTTCTTGTCAGGATAGTTTCTGTACCTTTAAAGGCTTTAAATTTATTAAAGAAATGAAATAATTTCCTAGACAATAAAACACAAAACAGGAGAAAGGGAACCCAGGAATTCAACGCCTAATGAAAAATGAAGCAATACCTGGTAGGATTCAAAAAGATGGATGAAGTCGTACTTGTGTTATGCCTTAGAGAATAGTAAACTAGAACTCTAAGGTTAGTAGAGCATCTAATTACAGTGCAAGTGTTGCAGAAGACTGAGAAGGACTAATTCATTCTTTTAATGTCTTTTTAGATGTCCAATAAAGTGAGTCTATTTTCTTGTCAGGATAGTTTCTGTACCTTTAAAGGCTTTAAATTTATTAAAGAAATGAAATAATTTCCTAGACAATAAAACACAAAACAGGAGAAAGGGAACCCAGGAATTCAACGCCTAATGAAAAATGAAGCAATACCTGGTAGGATTCAAAAAGATGGATGAAGTCGTACTTGTGTTTTGCCATAGAGAATAGTAAACCTGAACTCTAAGGTTACTAGAGGATCTAATACAATCTGGGTTACATTTTGAAAAAATCAAGTTAAGTGCACATTTGTTGGCTGAACCATTCAACAGACAGCTCCAACTACTATTATGGTTACCACAGCACCTATAAAAATCAATAAAATCTAACAGGTTAACGTTTATGTGAGTATGCACAAACAAATCCAAGTTTTTATAAGTAGCCCACCTGCACTACTTCACTTTTTGATAAAATTGATTGACTTTTTAATAGTAAATCTTAAGTTATCTTTATCTCATTTTGCTCACATTTTGAATTAGCAGCGCAGCTATGTAAACAACTGTATACCTTGGGCAGAAAAGAAAGAGGTAAATCAGGAGTGGGTTACTCGAGCAACAGGATTTTTTTTAATAGAAAAGTAAATAGCATCTTCTAGAAGGAATGGTTTTGCTTGCCGAATAAGCATTGTTAGGACGAGATAAAAAAGCATGTTCAAATTCCACCAAAAGCACTTGAAAACCTATTCATTTGATTAACATCATCAGCAGTTTAAAAGTATAAAATAAAACCAGCAATACAGTTCACTTGCTGACTGCATAGACAGAGAACACAATGGCAGCAAAGGTACTTGGATTCTGTGCTTTGGCCTTGTTGGCCACGTTGTGCCTCAGTGGTAAGTAACGTTATGTACATGGAAATTTGTGAAATGTATCCTTAATCTTCTAATCAAGCGTTCGTGATTGCGTAGACATTTATTGAATTTGAGTTATTACTAGCGATTGGTACTCAAATTTCTTTAGTCGACTTAGTAGTATTGGTTCCAAACAGCAGGTTACCTAATTCAAGGTTACCTAAGAGTCCATAAAAAAGTCTTATTTTTATGATACTGAGAATCCAGCTTAAGATTTTGACCATAGTACTTGAGAAAACACATAAAAAAGCATAAATACTTACTTGCATATTTTCCTGACTATATTACAGAAGACATTAAATCTAATTTGATTCATTTGCAAGTAACTCATTATTTCATTGAAATACGCAAGCACTTGATAGAAGTGGATGCAAAAAGTATGGACAAATGCATGTTTTAAATGTCTCAAATCAGAATATAATAAAGCAACTATTGTTATTGATGTTGAAAATGCTATATAAACTCAGAAAGCTCTTATTGATATACCATTTTCATGTACTAATCTATTTGTTGGCTAAATTTTAGAGCTAAGGATATGGGAATCATTGATTATCTCCATAAATCTTACTTCATTTTGCTCTTCTTCATTACGTTTAGAAAAGTGTTTGTATTTTGCTTGGTCTAGATTTTGTGGCTATTTTTAGACCTTGTCTCACTAATGAAATGTGGTTTGTCTTTTCTATAGGTATTATCATAAATATTGTTTTAATGAGATTTCCTCACTGGTACCACCTCAAGTTCTTGCAATTCCTGTGACTCATTTCTCCCAACCTCTTCACTCTTGTGCGGTTGTTATTCCTCTTTCTAAGTTTGTAGTTTCTTTCGTCGGACAGGTAGATTGTGGAACTATTTGGTTTAATAGTGCTTTCTTTTATCATATAATTTTTTTTTAATTCTTGAGTCAACTCTTACCTCTTGTCCTAACATTTTTCTGTCTTTCCTTCATAGTTTTGTACCCTTAAAAGCTTAATATAATACACTTAATATGCCTTGTGTGGTACTTAAACCGTTAAAAAGAAAAACATAAAAAGGCACTGTTTTGTTAATATCATGAAAATATTCCACGAGTGATAGATAATACATGTTCCTGAAAGCTTAACTAAAAGAGGGAGATAGAGGGTTAGGTATCACAGCTGAAGTTATTGATGAACAATGCATATAAATGCTACTTACTACTTTATTTTATTTGTTTCATAGAGGCAAAGCGCTACAAAATGGTCGCTTACTGGGGACAAAATGGAGTTTACGCTAAACACAAGGAAAGAGATCGATGGGAAAAAGATTTGGATTATTTCTGTGACAACTACAAATACGATGTCGTGGTCTTAGCTTTTAATCACATTTTCTTTGACCGCCGAAATAAAGGTAAGTTGTTGATAATGAAAAAACAAAATTTATTTCCTTATTATGTTATCTGCCTGCTGACTTTTATAGTAGAAACAATGTGACATTTAGCTAGACAATTTTTTTTTGTAAAGTAAGTCAATTGTACAAAGAAGGATACCTGGTCCTACTGACTAGTATAGGTCTGTTGTAACCTAAAGGTTCCGTTCTAGCGGACAAATTTTGGAATTTGCTAGAAATAGTCATTGGTTGGTGTAAGGGAAGGCATTCACCAGTGCTCCAATAAGGTCCCTTGTGAGGAAACTGTCAAAGCCTAAATGCTCGAAATGGGCATTTAAAAAGTTTACAAAGAAAGGTAAATCCACTTAGTCTGAAAAGAGTGCCCTCCAGAAGATTTCAATGTTCAGTTTCCACTATATACACATAATCTGTAGTGTCTGATTGAAATAGAAATAGAATTGTTTGAGAACATTTCAAAATTATCTGACTGGCAATATATACTTAAATGTCAACATAGTTTTATAAAGTTCAAAATTTGAGACCAGTTTTTTTGAATATGCTTTAAATAATTAATATTCTAAAAGCAATACTCCAATAGTAAATTTCTTGTTTAATGTCGCATTTTTTTCTAAAAGATTTAGAATCTGTTAAAAAACAAATGCATATACTTCCTTTGTGTCATCTGATTTCTGTTTTTGGTTATGTGAATGTTAATTTCAGATTTCATACAAAGTAAATGGATAATTTAATACAAAATAAATACATAATTTGCATAATGCTAAGTAAATGCAAATAGGCCCTAATATGCATAAAACAAAGCATGCACAATACCAAGTGCATTTAAAAACACAGTGAATCTATAATACAAAGTGATTGCAAGATACATGACCTATTTTTAAATCTGAAATCATTTGATATGAAGTATTTGCTCTTATTTTCTTTTGGTTTTAATCTGAAATCATCCATGCACTTCTTTCTGATGTATTAAATGCATAGAGCAAAATATTAAATTTAAAAGAAAGACATTAAAACAATAGAATAGTCTGATTTTTTTGCAACATAAATAATTTTTTAGTTATTCAAAAATTTCTTTCAGGAAATTAAAAAATATGTGTGCACTAATTTGTTTTCGAACCAGTGAGCTCGATACCGCCATAGTTAGGGACCGTTCACGAATGACGTCAACCACTTAGAGGGGGATAGGGGTATCTAGATGTTGACAGAAGTTGACAATATTTTGGGTAGTGGGGGGGGTGAGAGGAGGATGAAAGTTGACGTCATTCTTTGAAAAAATTCAATGATTCTAAAAGCTTTAACCTTCTCTTAACTCACTCGGGAGTTCATAAACAACCATTTCACTATGTCACTATCTTCCCTTGAGTTGTTGGCTGCCGTGTCCATTCGACAACAGACCTGCCTGAGGTAATGACGGACACCTGCCCAGGAATTGAAATGGGAATGAAAATGACGAGAGTGAAGTAGAGGGTGAACAGAGCGGAGATGATGACGATTTTATCTCATGAGTAGACTTCGATGGAAATATTTTTGACACCATTGAAAGTTTTTTCGAAGTGTAAAAAACAGAGAGGTTTAATGGAAAGGTTTCACTCGAAGGTATTTTTATCACCCCTGCTTCAAACTTCTAACCCCCTGATAGATAAAAAAAGTGCCCAAAATTGACGTCAACTTTAAGGTGGAAGGGGGTTAGAAATCCAAAAATTGACAAGAGTTGACAAGAGGGGAAGAGGGTAAAAACGGCGAAAAAGTAGTTGACGGGAAATTATGCTCAGTAGCAAACAAAGGAAGAGACCACATCCCAAAGTGGAGTATTGCAATGGTGACTTATTTTATTCTTTGGTATAAAATATTCATCTTATTGATCTTATTTATAAACATTTGGTAGTAAACGTTTTTCCTTGTTGCTTCCTACTTTTTATTTGTAAGCAGTTACTACAATTAATCCTCAACCACAGCACCCAATTCCGTACACCATGTTTCTTATTTCAGGCCACAGCCTTCCATTTTGTGGAGACATCAGATTTTTTTCTTTTTGGCCTTTCTTTGTTATTCACTGCTTGTGTACTCATTACCATTGTCCTCTTCCCAAAATAATCTTTACACCTACTCAACAAGTTACGGAAGGTTTCAATCTAAGCTCTGGCATAATGTCTCCGATATATTTGTGAGATTTTTTGTTTCTCTTTCTCTTTTATTTCGCATTCTAGTTTTCCTAGTTACCCTTAACTACCTCAAAGCACCCCCATCTTTACCAAGTCCATTTTCATCTACAAGTTGTTCGTTCGTGGTACTCTATTCATTCCACAGAGCATAGTTGTTAAATCTTTCTTATGTGTTTCTCCTTCAGCTTTTACCTGAAAACGTCCTTTGTGAAATATCCCATTATATCTCGATTTCGACTTTGCTAGCCGAAATAAACTCCGTTTTTAAGTTCCCTATCGTTTCCTCTACCTCTTTTCAATGTACAGAAATCTTTGAATTCTTCTACTTTAGGTCTATCATTCACAAAGAAGTTCATTAATTGATGTTGCTACTTTCGTGAATGAAAAACCTTAGAGTTTTAGTTATATTGATTTTTGAACTGCCCCTCCCCTTTTCCTAACCCTTGCCTCTAGTAATCTATTTCCTCCCCAGATCACCTAATTTGTCATTCCAATTAACTTTTTCCAACTCTCACCGAGAGAATATTTCAATTTCGTTTAGATGTAGGTTAACTGCAGGTGCCTTATATGACACAACTTAGACCAAACGATGTATTTACTAAAATGAGAAGTCATGACTTTGTGATTTGTGCAGTTGCCCTGTACCCAAGAGGTTACAGGTTCGATGCTCTAAACGAACTAAAGCTTTTGACCTTAAGTAAGAGAAAAAGCCATTGGTTGGTACCAGGAAGGGCATCAGACCAAGAAATTCCTCACTGTCTCAAGAAGAGTCACTCTCTAAAGGGTACCGTCTGACACCATAAATTAGGAAAAAGAACATTAAACGAAATAAACCCACCAAATATTTACTAAAGTCGTTTTTTTTTCAATTTGGCAGATTCTATGCCCGCATTGAATTTCGCTTTTCATTGTGAAACTGCAGTATCAAAAGATTACCCATCGTTACTACGGTGTCCAAAAATAGAAAGTGATATCTTAAAGTGTCAAAGTAAAGGAATTGAGGTACTTCTGTCGATGGGGGGAGCAGCAGGTCGATATGGATTTAGAAACGATGGTGAAGCTAAAAAGTATGCTAATACTATATGGAATTTATTCCTTGGTGGCAGTAAAAGCGAGAAATTGAGGCCATTTGGAAAGTAAGTACATTTCTACTTATTAACGATTTTTCAGAAATAATCACCCTACTAAATGCAGGGGGAAGAGAGTGCAAGTTCGAAAGTGCAAGTTATGGTGGTGTTATAAAGTCTTTATTGTGGTAATAAACTGATAGATGTAAAAGGCTCTTAATATATTTTAGGTAAGCAAGGCTTTTACAGTTAGGGACAAATTGAGCCACTGGTAATGTGTCCTAATGATAGGAAGTATTTTGCCTCGGGGAAAAAATATCCACCATCAGTTATTGATTTAACTAAATTTTAATCTTCAATCAACCATTAAGACTAATAATTTTGTGAAGGATACTCACAGACAAAGATTAATATTCACCAGGAAAAGACACCAATAGAAATTTGCAAAGCTGAAACGAAATTCAGCTCCAGCACCAAACTCTACAGAAACACGTATCACTAAGTTGTCAACCTATCTAACTGAACACTGTACTCGCCAGAGGAATGTATTCTTGTGAAAGGTTCTTGTTCTATTCTTGTTTGAACTTCTCCTTAACGCTCAAGAAAATATCTGCAAAGTAGATACACTCAATAGTTGAAACAGCGATAAAAGTTTTCCAAAGGTAAATCTGCCACAATACTTGCAAGCCTCAGTCTTCAATTCTCTAAAATACGTATTTACAGCCTGACAAAAAATTAATGTGCCATTAGGAGCCTAAAAATGGTTGATTCATTTTCCATTTTGCCAGCTGACAAAGGTCTACAGTCATCCATAAAAATGCTGATCAAATCCAAAAGTGCTATGAACACTCTAACAAGGGCCCATTTACTGCAGTGAAGGGAAGCCCAATAAATCCATTCACGACGAAAGTAAGCAAAGTACTTATTACATGACAGTGTAACCATTTCCTTGATAATTGCTACTACCTTTACCGGTCTCACTTTTATCACAGTTTTATGTATTACTAACAAGCATACAAGCCTAATGTACCAATATGCCCAATTGTAGCTTACTCTGGAAGCTCCATTCATTCTCTTTTACTTTTCAGGGTTGACTTCCTACGTTCATACAAAAAACAAAGTCAGCAACAACAGTACTGATTTGAATCCTTCATCATACAAAAAGAATCTGGCTGGATAAAATAATGTTCTGCTTTGATATCACTTCAATATACAAAAATATTCTCATCAATAACACCTTAAGAAATGCTGAGAATATGCGTTAACTTGATATTTATTGCCACTAAGAATCGCACTGAACCCTTCAGATATCTTACAACTACTACGAGTACTTCTTACCAACAGATGCTTTTTCTTTAGCAATGACAGTAACACCAAAACCAGCAATATACCCATAGAAGCTCCTAATCTTCCATAATTTCTGAAATATTCATGCAAACATTTGAAGCCACAGAATTATCGCAAGTGGGCGACGGCCCAACTGTATAGGAAAAATAAGTTGAATACGTCTTTGCAATTATTGTGGAAGACCACCTACAAGACTTTGAACATAACAACAGCCTACATTTGCATGTTATATTTACCATGGAGAGAGAAGAAGAACATCTCAAAGCACCAAAGATAAACCCTCAGACAACACAGTATTCAGTGTTACTTCTTCACAACATCTATTTTAAGAAGGATACGTCAAAGCCAAAGGGCTCAGTTCCACTTGAAGGGAAGAAGAACATAGTTTACAGACTACATTGTAGAGACTTTCCTTCCTCTTATATTGATGAAGCAATATGTTACTTGAACCAAGGAAAAAGGTGCAAGAAGAGCCGTTCAAAAAGTTGACACTCGGAGTCATGAAATAGCTGAACACTGTTGAACACGTGATCACACATCTAACTGGGGAAATAATAATAATAATACAGACAAAGGAACCAATACATTATCAAATAAAAATGAAAGCAATAACCCACGTCTTACAGTACAGCAATGACATTAACAATTAACCGTATGCCTCTCTAGAAGTTTGGGTCCCAGTAGTAGAGAAACAAACACAGGGAAACTATGCCGTCACTTTTGAAAACAACTCGATCCATGTTACCACGTAGATTCACATTATAGGTTTATGAAGTCATTTCTAGTATACTAACGATGGGGGAGATATCTCTCGAAATGCAGCTTAGAAAAAGCGTACGACTCACTATTTAATATCGCTCTAACATCTATAGCTTTCAATGAATCCGTAAATTTAAGAATGTTTTGTATACTGTTACTTATTTTTTGTTACTTACCATGTTGCAGATTTTTGATTTTGAAAAATAAGAGACTTCGTAGATTTAATTTCATTATCTATGTTTAATTTTTGTTATGTTTTTCTTACAATATGTTAAATAATTGCAAAAATGGTTATCAAACTAAAAGTAATTAATGTAATTCCTCTTATTGTTTATTTTGCTTAGGGCTATCCTTGATGGTGTTGATTTAGATATTGAAGGTGGTGGTTTTACAGGATACACTGCTTTTGTGAGAGAAATACGAAGTCTTATGGATGCTGATTCAAAAAAGAAATACCTAATTGCAGCAGCTCCTCAGTGTCCTTTCCCTGATGGCCATCTTGGACCTTTAAAAGGAAAGGCTCTTGGTGATACTGGTGATCTTTTTGATGAAGTTTACGTTCAATTTTACAACAATTGGTGTCACACAGGAAACCCTAGAGTTTTTTGGCAGAATGTACCAAAATGGTTAAAGTTCGCAGAAGATAAGAAGCGTCCTAAAATTATGGTTGGTCTTCCAGCGGCTATTGGTGCGTCAGGAAATGCTGCCAATTTTCGACCAATTAAGGAGATTGCTAACATTTTTGGTGTAAGAAAACTGTTACCATTGATATTATTCTTTGTATATTA
Organism: Morbakka virulenta; assembly: GCA_003991215.1. Lineage (NCBI taxonomy): Eukaryota > Metazoa > Cnidaria > Cubozoa > Carybdeida > Carukiidae > Morbakka > Morbakka virulenta. The sequence continues at coordinate 428,606 of RDPX01000040.1, forward strand.
TCCATTGTATTATCTACACTTCTTTTCAAATTTAAATTTTTCCTTCAAAGAGCGTAAGAAAGCAATCAAGGAAACCAAAACGGTTTTTTAGGTACAATTGTCCATTCATAGGAGAAAGTTTCAAGTTTAATTCCCAAGAATTAGGCTTAGTTTTAGTCAAAAGAGAAATTTTTACTTTTGAATGTAAATTTTTGTTTTTGTAATTTTTGATAAACAAAACCCTGGCACAATCTTTGTAATAATGTTCTTTCCGATAGTTTCGCATATAGACCGTATCATATCAACTTCCTTGCATTAATACATTTTGGTCAGTAATGATGACATAGTCAATCAACAATACTCAAAGCTAAAACAGCTTGACTGAAGGACTAGTTACTTTGATGTAAGTTCTTCAAATAGTTACAATGGATCGTATTTTAGAGAAGTAATAAATATCTGTGTATTTTCACAATTTCGTAGAACAAGCAGCGATACCTCTCAGCTGGAAGAGTATGAAACCATGAATCTAGCTTAGTGCAAACATATTTTTCACATTTCTACAATCACAAATTCTCTCCATCTATATCATAAAGTAAATATTTCGCTAATCTAAGAGGATACTTGTTAAAAAAATCTCAAAGTTTGTAAGAAGATTCCAATCTGTTATAATCCGACATAAATAATCATAAACACAAAAAATACAGCATATATAGAAAACCAGACAATCATAGGGAAAAATGGTTTCACTAAAAATGACATTCAACTTGGATCAGTTCAAGTATTGGTAAAATTTTATTTGTTTTTTTTAACTTTTTGTAGTTGTAAGAAAGTTAGAATTTGAGCCTTAAGGCAATCTTAAATTCTTTTTGAAAAACATTAAAAAAATATTTGTTTTATTCTTGTAAGCAACCTGAGAGTGCAAGAAATAGAAGTGACCACACCGAATCGTACGCTTAACACGTCCGTAATCCCGAATAAACTTGGTGTATTTAAACTTTGATGACCCTAAACCATATTCTTATAAAACGTTGGTGGAACTTATATATGTACTTATATATATACTTATATATATACTTATAAATATAGGGAGCTAGAAAGGGATAGGGAGAGAATGCAAGAGTTTTAAAATTTTTTTATAAACTGTGTAGAATATGTTCAGTTTATTATGATCATTCATTAAATGCAATGCATTGCAAAGAAGAAAATAAAGCTGTGGCATCTGCAAATTGCATCCAATGTTCAACAGACAAACAATTTTCAAACATAGGACTCATTGATATTATAATTAAAACTTTTTACCTTTTAAGTATTACATACAATGTAAAATCCTCTTAGTAACTAGTGAAATCGTACATATTGGTATTCAGACTATCAAGATCTAAGCTAAAACAACAACGTCAACCCTTTAAACACGAAAACAACTTTAAACCATTGAGAATAAGCCATTGGTAGAAAATGCTCCTAGATAAATAAACGAATAGCATCTTGTGATGTAAGCTCGTTATCAGTACGGCTTTTGTGATTTACCGTAATAGCCATATTGAATATTCAGACAAATAATATTTTTTTTAAAGATCTTACGTTTTTATTCTTAGAATTTTAAAAAGAATTTCGAGTGACTGTTTGACACTGAGAAAATTTGACAGAAAGAAGAATTAGACATAGACCGTACTGTCTTTTGGATAAGATAATATACTTACAGTCAACGTACATGAAGTTCAAGCCATTTCCGCAGCTATTTTGAAAGAAGGTTATCCAGATTCTCTGTGATCCATGCTTTTGACAGACTGGCTACATTCAGATGCCATGAAATTTTAGATAGTACACAACTGTGATACAATATTAACTTACTTTTCGAGAGAAGTGGTAGAGCACAAAGGTAAATGGTAAATATGAAACCAAAGCTGCTAGATCAGATATGCCTTTGATTATTCTTAAGTCGCAATAGCAAATATATTATTAAAGGGATATAACTGTTTATTATTAGCTTTATTTATGATAGAGTTTATCACGCTTCTGTTTTCTACAACACTTGAAATTGGAGAACTAAAATCCTTTTGGGTGTTGTTTTTAATGTAAACACATTTCATAAAGAAGTGCCACATAGAATCACACAAACAGAATAAAAATATTTTTAAAGACGTTGAAGAGATGAAGTCTAAAATTAAAAGGAAAACCTGTGTCACCATTTTTCTATAGATTTAATAACAATATAATAATAATGCTGATAGTAATAATAATAATAATAATAATAATAATAATAATAATAATAATAGGTCGCTGGTAGCGACTCAGTGTTTGATTTTAATTAGCAAATCCAAAGAAAATACAATAATAATGATAATAATAATAATAATAATAATAATANTTCATAAAGAAGTGCCACATAGAATCACACAAACAGAATAAAAATATTTTTAAAGACGTTGAAGAGATGAAGTCTAAAATTAAAAGGAAAACCTGTGTCACCATTTTTCCATAGATTTAATAACAATATAATAATAATGCTGATAGTAATAATATTAATAATAATAATAATAATAATAATAATAATAATAATAATAATAATAATAATAATAGGTCGCTGGTAGCGACTCAGTGTTTGATTTTAATTAGCAAATCCAAAGAAAATACAATAATAATGATGATAATAATAATAATAATAATAATAATAATAATAAAATGGGAGTAATATTCATTTAAACCTTATTCTTTGAAAATTTATAGAATTTGTAAATTACTAACTAACTAACAAGCTACCTAACTAGCTAATTAACTAAGTACCTAAATAAATACCTACCTACCTAAATAACTAACTAACTAACCTCGATCCAAAGAGCAGAATACTTTATGGGGAAATTGGATTGAAACCTGATGGAAAAGAACTCCAAGATGGAAGAAAAAAATTCATAACAGCAGTGTAACAATTGGAGAGATTTAGATGTCCTCAAGAGTAAAGGAAATGATCAGGCAAGGAAGATGGGTTTATTCTCGAAAGGCTTTGAAGTGAAACTTGGAATTGCAAGAATACCCATGAAGTAGAAACTGCATATTTAAAATAGCTTAAAGAGAGAAAAGGGTTAACCACTAAAGCCTTATGGTCATTACAAAAAAAATTGTTAGCATGCAACTCAGGAAAATTCCCATTAGAAAGCAACAAGCTCAGATATGGAAATCTTAGCTTAAAGCATGTTTGATTTTCTGAAAAGGGATGGAATATTGACAAATAAAGAAAATGGTGGCAAACAAAAGAGCAAGGGAAACGAGGATTAATCGCAAATAGCCTGTTTTGTAAACCGAGGCTATACGAATATGGGAATAACACAAGTGGATTACTACAAAGTTCACCAGACTGTTGGATTTTGTACTGCCTTCATATGATTAATCTATGTAATAATATGAGATTTTTCTCAGAGCATTATGAAGGACTAGGAGACACCGTTGATATCACCTGGAGAAGTGCTAAGAGACAATGAGATAAACAAGGGGTATTTTTCAAGAACGCAGCTTTCCACCACTTCTGTTTATTTTTCTAATCATTACTTTGACACTGATTCTGAAGGAAAGATTTATATTAAGAATAAACAAGGCAGGAGCAAATTTCTTTCAATCACTTGCTATTCATATATTACTCCAAGCTGTATGGAGAAAACAATGACCAAATTGAGTGAAAAGTAAACACAATTTATCAAAGTTAACGAAAAATCTTGGCATTGAATTTGAAATCTAAATCCAGAAGTGTGGTGTATTGATCATGAAGGAGGTGGGTTGGCGGAGGAAAAGTACCAGAGAATACTTAAAGGAGATTGAATCAAGAATCATGATACAGAATATTCATGCAATCAAGAATCATGATAAGAATTTCTTTTCAGAAAAAAGTACCGGAAACAAGTTGATCTTATCTTGAAGTCAAAATAAGAATGGGTAAAAACAGGATTTAAGCCATACATTTTGGCCAATGGCAGTGTTGTTCTGTTGGGTAGAAATATTATAGCGACAAAAGAAGAGGTGGATAGATAGGGAAAGAAGGAAAAAATGATAAAATGCACTGTTGCACAAAAGAATCAATGTTGACAAGTTATACGTACCTAAAGTAAATGTTGGAAGCGTGTTACTTGAGTTCGAAGACTGTGTTTGATGGAATAAAAATTGCTTGGAGTTAAAAATAACGAATAACTGTTTATTGTTGAAGTAAAACGGAATAAAGTGCTACCAGCTGAAAGTAGAGTAAAGAAACAGGATTAACAATAAAAGGAGGCACAAATCTCTTCCTGGAAATGGAAAACAACGCATGGGCAGTTTTTTAGAGAAAAAAGAGAAATAACTAAATGAAAATATTGACCAGGCACTATAACGAACTCGATTGAACAAAGCTGGATTTAAGGTGGAAATAAAAAGTTAATACTTGCCTTCTAAGTCCAAGCTCTGAAAATCGACTATATAAAATTTCATGTAGATCATTCTCATGAAACATTAATGTGCTGAATTTGGTGAAAAGAGAAAAAAACTGCAAATAATATGACAAACGAGTCTGAGACAATCTCACAGAGAGAATACAAACGAATATACCTGGGAGAATAATGAAGGCAAACGAAGGCAATTTAGAGAATGGATAATACTAGTACTGGCAATAAAAAATATATTGTAATATTATTCTTTTTTATACCTTTTTTTGATTAATTTCATACTTCTTTTCCTCAATAAATATTTTGCGACATCTACCTATAAGCTTTTGTTAATGTACTTCTTGATCAGTTCATGTGATTCCTCAACTCAGTTATGTTTGATGTTAGAAGGCATATCTTGTTGGAAAATGCTTAGGAGGAGTATTTTTCAAAAGCTGTAATAGATGCAATGCAATTCACTTTCTTATTAAAGAAGAAATTGAAAAAAAGTCACCCACTTTGCTGGCAGCAAATAATTTTATCTGGTATCTTTACAACTAAAATAATATCATTCAGTGTTTTTGCACATTTGGAGTTGTGGATTTTGAAGAATTTTTCAGCTATATGATCCGTTTGAATTTTCTGTGTTTTTTTTTTCCTCTTTTCAAATGTGTATCAGGTAAAGTTTGTTTACGAATAGGGTATTCAGATGATAAGGCGTTTTTCAGTTAAAAGTTTACTCTTTTTATTCATATATTTTGAATTTTTTTAGCGACTTAAAGATAATCCACATTTTGGTGGCTTCATGATCTGGGATGCAGGATTTGATCAAAACAATATAATTAATGGAAAAGTTTACAGTGATAATATAGTAGAAATAATGAACGGTGGTTCAGTAATTCCACCGGTTACTAAGAAACCGGTCACAATGCCACCAAAGCCTAGTACTGAAAGCCCTAAATCATCAAGTAAACCATCAAGTAAACCATCAAGCAAACCATCAAGTAAACCAACAACTGGAGGATTAACCACAAATACACCATCACCTGGTACGTTATTACATTTTAGTTTACTTTGGTATTTTAATTTTGTTTCAGAGAAGCCACTGCTTGGCTTATTAATTCTAAAACTATTAAGTAAACCATTAGGCAAACCATCAAGTAAACCATCAAGTAAACCATCAGGTAAACCATCAAGTAAACCATCAAGTAAACCATCAAGTAAACCATCAAGTAAACCACCAAGTAAACCATCAAGTAAACCATCAGGTAAACCATCAAATAAACCAACAACTGGAGGATTAATTACAAATACACCATCATCTGGTAAGTTATCACATTTTAGTTTACTTTGATATTTTAATTTTGGTTTCAGAGAAACCACTGCTAGGCTTATTAATTCTAATTTTTTTTAAACAAAGGAAAGTCCAGCTTAGTTTATTAATTCTGAATATCCAGGCAAGGAAAGAAATGCTTTGGCGACAGGCAGAGCAAGGCATGTCTCACAGACATGGCAGCTGCAAGTGGTACAGGAGAAAAGCTACCTGTTTGTAATTCGTAATTCCAAGAGACCGACTTGCTAAAAAAATTTTAAAAACCTTCCATAAAGCATATCAAAAAGTTATATAAATGGCTTTTGTCTTGGCAATAATGATAATCATAAATTTGATTTCATGGCGAAAAAATTCTCTTGGGCATCCAAAGACTGAAGGATTAAGGATATTTGTTCCATCAATACAACATAAGAAAAGCAGGGTATACATCAAGGTGTTATTAGGTTCCTTGAGGTACATTATCAGAAGAAAACTATTCGGCGGATCATCAGAGCAGTTGATCGAAGAAAAGCTGTTTCAAAGACATCAATTTGGGCTATCGTGCAATTTCATCCTGGTCAAAGGTACCAGAAATAACAATTATAAATGGTTTCAAAAACGTTTGCAACTCAGAAATGGCAGCAGAGTTGAATGCAGTCTGTTTATTAAACATAGATGAAAAAATAGCTACCAGTAATATAAGTTCAATGTCCCTACTAACGTAGAGACCTTGAACGATATAAGAGAAGTATTTTCTAAACGGAAGGAACAAAGATGACAGTGAAATAATAAATGAGCCACTGATAACAATTTATTTTGGCCAAAATAATTGTTAAAACCCCCTATAATTCAGGCTTTCTCTGTAATGTGAACATTTTTTGACCCTCAAGGAATTTTGATGACACAGAGTTGATCGAATATATATATACGATAAAAAGGTATATCAGGTATAGCGTAAAGGTATATATATATACCTTTATGAGAAATGCCTAAAGACCACTTTTAGCTATTGAATAATTATTTAGCACAACATTTCATCATTTTTTATCCTCTTCTCTTCAACTCTTTCTCTGAAAACTTGTACAGGTTAATTGACATTGATAATGGGGGAAACATTGGGTGGAATACGTTATAGTTTGGAGAAATGCTCAAACCGAGAACGTTTCATATGACCAACTGACGTCTGGCTACTTAACCATTACTGTATTTAAGTTATACATATAGCTTATCGAGTGATATTGCTCTGTACCTGTATCATAAACATACACAGGTTTATTATCTATGGACAGTTGTTACTGGGGGTATGAAATGCATTTGAATGACTTGACCACGTTTATCATAATTTTCATGCATATAAGCATTAATTGTATTAGTTTCACAGTTGTTACATGTTGACAAATAGCTTTGATATTTTTTCTTTATCTTTTCTGGATTTTGTTTGGAAATTTAAATTCAGATGTCAGGCGACTTTGCTTGCCAGAACAATTTGCATGTACCCGAGAAACTCTTATTTGGTGTTAATTGGTCCATCTTCTTAAAACAATTCATTTTCTGTGAAATTAGGATGAAGAGCAGATTTTTCAGCTTTCTTTTACGTACATAGAGTACTCCAATTCTCTTGTTATCAGCATTTTTGGACTACGAAGTCTTGACATCTTGTTTAACGTGATCTCTACCAGTCAAATGCAACATGCTGACACCTGTTTTAAATATCTTAGTCTTGCCCGTTTCCTGCTTTTCCATTTCCAGTTTTCCAATTTCCCTGATCTGTAGATTCGTTGTTGTGATTTGACATACTTTGTTTACATATTTTTTTTCATTTCGGCATGTATCAGATAAAATGCAACATATACCCTCCAAGTAGCATTCATTTTCCATTTACCGCTCCTTAGTTATCAGCAACTTAAATCCAAGGGTAGTATTTTAAGTTTGAGATAACATTGACGGTTAACAACCGATAATAATATATTCTGTATTAGAATTTTATGTCCTTGATGCACATTGTTATATGAACGACATTATTGTGCATATATATGTTGACTATGGGAATATTTTTTCTCTTGTGTAACATAATAACTTACATTAAAATGATAATTTATTATTGATTTAGGATTACCAGAGAATTTTTGGCTTGGCCAGAGAATTTAGGTCTCTGTCCACCTGTGTGGTTTAGGAGATGCAGCTCATATTTAATTTCAAGTTGACAAGTTGTTCTAGATTAACATTTCTTGCTCCTGTGCATTGACAAATGTTTGGCAGCTTCTTTTTCCATAATCATCATCTCAGATACGTTTCTAAACTCCTACAAGATGAGTAAAAGTGTTGCGGCGGAATACAATTGACTTGAGACATCTTGATATTCCTCTTGATCTATATTTCTCGTATAGTTTTTTGACCTTTTTAATTCTGCCTTTCAAGCAAATTTTGTCCCTGTATATATTAGTTTAAGTTCTTGAAAGTTCCTGAAATATTGCTTAGCTAATCATAATGTATCATCATAACTACGTCAAAATAACAATGGCTATTACACAGAATAACAAAAGAAATGTTAAGTCTCGAATGTCCCAGAAAGATTGGTGCGTGATCTGAGTCATGTAACTGCTTACATCGTGAATGTTGTGTTAGCAGAACACCCGCGACAACAAATACAATATATTAGTTGGCATCACTCCAGGTAGTAGCAAGTTTGGTTAAAAGCCTATTGAATGAGAAGGTCGTTCTTTTTTTGTTAATATTACATTTAAAATAAATATCTCTCAAGATCCATAACTAGTCTTTCGTTCTGTCATTAACAGCTAATATTTGAATCATTTATACAAAATAAAGCAAAAAAACTGTTTGTTTTTAAAATAATTTCTTTCTAGGCTTGATGTATTATTGTTTCATTTCATTTATTTACAGACAAAGTGACATGTGACGGACGCAGCAATGGCAACTACCCACACCCAGACTGCCATAAGTACATCATATGTTGGGATGGCAAGGCGCATGTTAAAAAATGTAGCGGAAACCTTAGGTGGAACAAGGTGAAGAATTATTGTGACTGGCCAAGAAACGTTGTTTGTTAGATATAATTGAAATCTTGCTTGAAAAAAAGCTGTGAATTTCATTGGTGACTTATGCATCCAATGTCTGGTACTCTTCATGTTCCGAACAAACGCAAGCAGTGTTTTCTTAACATTAACATACCGTAATTATTCGATTTACCCCACCCTACTCGAATAAGCGCACCGCTCGAATAAGCGCACCCTTTGTAACCCAAAAAAGTTAATAAACGCACTCCCTCAATTCAGCGCACCCTCTTTGGCAGATTTCCTTTTCAACAACCGCACCCTTTTTTCAAAGTAAAAAAATTGAAGGTCAAGAATAAAAGCACTAAAAACATATATTTTAGTGAAAATATTATGTTTTTAAGATCATGTGCGTAAATCACAATGTTAATATGTTTTCAGATTTCTTTGTATCTTGTCAATTCCACTTTTGAACTTGATGAATGTTGACGTTGATATTTTAGACATTTAGTGCTTTGTAATTTTACTCCTTACTCTTTGTACTAGTATTTTATAAGTTGACTGACTTTTCCAATAACTGCACTCCCTTAAATACGCGCACTCCCTTAATAAGCCCACCCTTTAGAATTCTCAGAAATATTTAAGCGCACCGTGGGCTTAATCGAATAATTACAATAACTAAAAGTGCAAGCTCTATCAAGAATTAATTTTTGTCATTATAAAATTAGAAATCTTTAAGATTGCGTTGCGTCTAGTCTACTGTTTTCTAACATTCAGCTTTATTCTTTTTGCTTTAATAAATTCCGAAATTAAAGGATAGAACCAAATCGAATATCAGCTCAATTTCAAGCTATTTAATGGTACTTTATTTTCCCGCATTTAAACCCATAAGCTTAAAACTGTCGTGAGTGGTAAGCTTTTCTGAGCTTAGAAAAAGCTCACGACATGATAAATATTCTACATCAAAGGTCAATGATATAGGACATTGCGTTTATGCTTGTCCCTACCTATATTTCTTTAGATTAATTTCCTATTGAAGTTGCTGACAACAAGAAGTTTCTCATTTAAGGAACTGGTGGCTTTGCTAAATGCGACACATTAAAATTTGATTAGCTAAATATATTTTGTTCTTAATTTCCCAGGACCTATTCCGGAAACACAGGTTAAATTTTTCAAATTCATACAATTTATCTCGATTGGGAAAAATTGACTCCATGATAATTTATGCTTACTTTTTTGTTCTATTTAGAATCAAAGCTTACAAATGAATATTCTTGTTTAGGTTCAAATCTTGACTTCATAGTTTATTGTGTCTCTCAAAATCTTTGTCCTTCATCCAGAAAAAAAATCTCAGAGACCAAGCTGAAGGAAATTGTTCAAAACTTGTGTTGAAAGAGTGCAAGAAAAGTCATTTCGAACTGAAGTTGTAACATCAAATACAAAGAGTTCTCTTTTGACACCTATTCTCAAACAACAAACTGCGAAACAGGTCAGTTTTACGTTTCCTGTCACTGTTGTTAGGATTAAAAAATTTTTGTGTCAGCATAAATTGTTTAAAAAGTAATCTTGGGTTGATTACAACATTCAGAAAAACACGATTAAACTTGATGTATGCAAACATAAAAATTAGTAAAGACATTCTCAAAACAGAATGCTGGATGATAAAATTTTCCTAAAAATAGGCTTAAGATTAAGAGAAAGGCTCTTGAGAGGTTTGAAAAATATCAAACAAATAAATTTCACCAATGAGCAACCCAACAATATATGAAATGAAGTTATTAACCCTAATGTACTGATGTACTTGAAGTAATAAAGAGAACGGAGAGGGACTGTATGCCGTAATTGTCTATCCTTTATGGCAATTACTGAGAAGAAGAAGAAGAAGAAGAAGAAGAAGAAGAAGAACTGAGTGTTTTCAATATTTAGCGTGCCAGAGTACACTTTTGCAGCCATGAGAAATCAAACGTCCTTCAGCTTTTGAAGATAAAGTCAAAGACATTTCAGGAACCAAAAGATCAGATCAATAAAAAGCAAGACAACTTTGTACCACATTAACCCCAAAATGAAATAATAAAAACCATGTTTAACTTCGTCACAAAGAATCTACTAGAAGCAGCCAGAGAAAACATGTATTCCAGTAAGGCTTATGAATATACTGATGCATCAAATATGAAGCAGGTCACCTTTTGTCTTCATTAGATGAACAAATTTAAGTCTTTGAAAAGTCCATTGGTTTTCTTGAGATACCAGATATGAAAAAATTTCAGTCATTCAATATATTTCTACAAGATTTGAATTAAATATTAATTTTTGTTGTAGTTAGTGATATGATGGGACACGAAGCAGCTTAGAAAGTCCTCAGGATTGAGGTACATGTAGGTTATTCCAATCACGAGCACATTTTAGAGTTTGATATTTACACTTGCTCTGATTGCCAGTAAAAGATGTTATAAAAATACCAGAATTTTGAGGCTCACTATGGGTACTAAAGGGGAGATTGTTGCTTTGAATAATTTTTAAAAGGTAGAAGGCTAGATAAGATAATAGATAACATAGAGTGAGATTCTAAAGAAGCAATTGAAACAAATGCGACAGGAAAACCTTTTGAAAACCAGATGCAAAAATGCCTGCAGATTGTTTCATAAACATTTTGGACATCTAAAATAATTAATAACTGTTTGGAAGAACTGTTTTCAGAATGAGTAAAGTGAAATTACTTGTATTGGTAGAATGGTGTGTATGTTCTCAACTAATTGATCTTCTTGATTAATATCAATATTGTCACCACAAGAGTTTTGATTCAGAAAATATAGGAGTACTGAGTTTACAAACGTTTTAGTTGTCGACGGCATACGAAAACCAAGGATGGTGGTTAATAACTGATGCTTTATCTGTAGATCTGAGTCAAGTCTCTACAATGAACTAACCAAAGTTGTTAGCTCATTGGAAAGTAATACAGTGTGCTGACGAAACTGTTTTGTATTTCCACCATAAAAACAAAAAAGAAATCAAAAAAGCTATATCGGAATACTTTCAGATCTTCTCTAAATGACTTCAAGATAACAAATTACTCTTGAATACGAAAAAAAGGGAAAACGGAAGTCATGGTTTTCAGAGCAAAACTGATAATCAACAAAGAAAGGAGGTCCATTGTAATTAACGACAACTCAAAAACTGCCATTGCTATCAAAATCTACAAATAAGTAGGTGTACAACTGTAAGAATCACATAAATTGGACGATCGTTTCTCTTGTATCAGTAAGAGGTATCTTCGAGATTGAAACTATTGAAAAGAATGAGACTGCTTCTAACAAAAACTGCAGCATGTGGACTTTATCATCCTATTGTTAACTTATTTTTCACTAAGTAATGTTAACCATTGAACAAGCGGAAATGTAGCAACATCATAATTGGAACCGCTGCTCACAATATTATTTGGATCGGGAATAATATCCAGTCAATAGAAAATGTCGCAAAGAAAAGGACATGCACAATAGTGCGCAAGTTGTTTGGGTAAAGAGTATCCCTTCTTCTCGGACTACTTTAATTATGTTTCACATAATTATTATACTAGAAATAATAAACTGCTTCGATTACTATAAGTAAAGCTTGAATCGACAAATAAATCTTTTTTTCACAATGGCGCAAAAGAATACAACACCCTACCAAATGAAATTAGAGACGAAAAAATATACAATAATTTTAAAAGTTCTACAGAATATATGAAATGATTAAATTTTAGCTGTTTTTTTCATAGCCTGTTTTAAGTACCCAACACTAATTTCATAGTCTGTTTAAAGTACCTAACACTCCACTCAAAGATGAACACATCTCAGAAATTGAAGTTAATGTTCATCACTTTCATACTTTACTAAATGCATCACCATCACGTATCAAAGAGCTTCAACAAGCTGCTGCTAGTGATCCTATTCTTACTGCCTTAATAGAAGTCTCCATGAAAGGATGGCCTACACTTCAAGCTGACTGCCCAAATGCTCTGCAACCCTTTTGGAACTTCAGAGATGAAATTGGTATCCAGAAAGGAATTGCACTCAAAGGCAACCGTATAATTATACCTTCTTCTATCCAAAAGGTTGTCCTCCAGCAACTACATTCTTCTCACCAGGGCATAGAGAAATCCAAATTACTTGCTCGAACTGCTGTCTTTTGGGTCAATCTTAACAAAAACATAGAAAATATGATTCAGCACTGCTCTACTTGTCAAAAATTTCAAACAGCACAACCCAAGGAACCCCTCTATTCACATGATGTTGCACCTCATCCTTGGCACACTATTGCCGCTGGTCTTTTCTCATGGGATGGAAACACATGACACATAGTCACTGTTTCCGAAAAAAATAATTTTCCTTTAACCAGTTTTTTCAAGTGGTAACCACTAATGCGAAAACCTACCCTTTCATCAAAGTGGCGACTTTGCCAAGAAGGACGGATGTCCCTAATTTTCTAATTTAATGCTATACTAACAGAGTACCTCTTCGTACTTCGGAGACCAAGGTTGGTATTGTAGAATATTTTTTAATTCTTTAGAGAACATGATTTCTTGTATTAGGGAAAGATTTAAGTAGCTAAGTTTTAATGGTTACGAAGACATGAAATCTCTACTTTTAATGTGAGTCCATTTTCTAACACAGTCCATATTTGAAAATGGACATGTTTTATTTATTTTTAGTGAGTTCGAACTTGAATGCTTTGAAGATATCTTTAGTCATATAAAAACACTCTCCAAACTACAATTGCCACTAATATCTAACACTCTTAATTTTGATATTGCTTTTAGTCAATAGAGCTACAATCGCAATTGCCAAAAGATTCTTTTCTGCTGCAAAACAGTAATACCATGCTCCAATCAACCATGTTAGATGAAGTATTTATTTCTTGACAAAATATTGTTGTTGTTGTAAAGTGCCATCAATTATTTTCTCATTCATTATGGTCGTATGGATGAGAGCTCTATGGTTATTACAATCACAAATGATTCATCGTATTTATTGAATGGCAATCCTTGTTGCTTTTTTCAATCCAGCAATGTACCGCATTCACTGTCTGACCCTTCTTCTTTATACTCCATTCTTTTAGCTTTTACAACTAGACCAAAGTATGGCAGACTGGTTGATTATCATCGCTTTTTAATGATATTTTTAATTCCATTTTCTCTATAACTAATTTGTTTGTCAAATTATGGGTCCATGGAATTTTTGAATAGCCTTTGGTAACACCACAATTTTTGTGTCGATTTTTTTCCTTTTAGCGCTCCGAAATACTTAGCTATTACATCGTTACTTAACTGAAAACACATTGCTTTTACAATTATAACTTTTGTTACGATTATAATATCTTTGTTCTGTATAAGTTTAGTTAGAGTTGGCATTGATGTTTCCCATAGTACTATTTTTTATTTTGTTGAGGCAAAACAAGTCACTTCCTGATCGATCCTTCCTCCAAAAAATACAAAGGCCTCGACCATCTCTACCGCATCAATGTCATTCAGAAAAATATTAAGTTGATTTGATGACCTAACTTTTGCCTTCTGGATTTTGAGTTTTTAATTCGGTCTTTGGGCTTTTGGTTCTCACTAAAATTAACATTTCTCTTAAAACTGCCTCTGTATCGGCTATCAATATCATGATGTCATGAGCATATTAACTGTATGTTCTCTATAATTTTCACTTCTGTCTGATCTGATCCTACCTTTCTCATTAAATGCTCCCCGTAAAGATAAAATAGATAAGGTAAGGATATGCATATTAACCTAATCCCTGTATTTATAAAAAACAGTAAGTTTCACCAACGGCTGATTGCACTGTGGCCCTTAGGTTCCTATATAACCCAGAGGCAGTGCGCGGTGGTGCTGAATTGGTAACCAATTTTTTTCAAAAACAATTTTGACCATGTCTTTTTGGAAACGTCTGGTAGATCAGCTTTTTTAAGCACGGTCAACAAATCCTGTTAACGGGCGTTTCTTCTTTCGTAGAGTCAAATTCGATATTGCTGCTTGTCTCAATTTCTTGGTGCACTGTGTTTACGTCTTGCAATCTCCCTCTCTCTTGCCTCGTCAAAATCTCAAGCCACATCAATGTTGCCAAGAGGTTGAAATGATGTATTATTTAACATAGGTAGTTTTGACGCGGGGTGTATGGGGTGATCAGAAGGAGTACTATCCAGAGGCAACCATCAGCTGCCCTACGGGGGATGGACCCACTGGCACCCGGAAGTCACCCAACTCTCATGTCTGGCTCCAAGTAGCTGCTTGTGCGCGGCAGCGGCCACACCCCGGTACACCCCCTCAGCTGGCGGGCTAAACGACATGAGGGTAGCCAGCAACTTGTTGTTGGTGAATAGTGCACGCCTCGCACTAAGCGCATGAAGACAGGGAACGGCAGAGTTGGTGGATGAGTCCCAAAGGACCAACGGCAACAAGGCGTAACCTGCAAGCGCATCGTGGTATGCTGAGGGCACAAAGAGGCATTAGATTTAAGTGGCCATCCACCGGTGGAAGGCAATGGCAAACCACCACCGTAACTTGCCAAGAAAGTCATGCTAATGCACAAGAAAAAGAATAACACGAACAGCGTGAATGGGGTTAGGACAACTAACACCTCGCTCGGTAGGAACCTCCATGTCCGACAGGTGGAGCCCGACCGTAATCCAGATACTGTCAGGAACAACAATTGTCTTCGAATAGGAACGTGGAATGTACGCACATTATATCAAGCAGGAAAACTATCAAATGTGAAGCAAGAAATGGATCGTATGAAGATCAATATACTAGGCTTATGTGAAACGAGATGGACAGGGTCAGGAAGTTTCGATCTGAATGGCAAAAAAGTCATATACTCTAGTGGAAACAAGCATGAAAGAGGAGTAGGAATCATATTTGACCAAGCAGCCAGCAAGTGCATACTCGGCTATTGGACCCTGTCAGACAGAGTAATGCTGGTGAGAATAAAAGGTAGGCCCTTCGACATCAGTCTCATTCAAGTATATGCACCGACAGCAGATAGCAGCGAAGATGATATAGAACTGTTCTACGAGCAACTCGATGAAGCAAAAAGACAATGTAAGTCACAAGACATCATCATTGTTATGGGCGATCTTAATGCAAAAGTAGGTAGTGAAGAAATCGAGCAAGTATCAGGAAAGTATGGGCTAGGAGTGATTAACGAAAGAGGGGAACGATGGGCTGACTGGTGCAAAGCTAACAACCAAGTGATCATGAACACCTGGTTCAAGAACCATAAACGACGTCTATGGACATGGAAACAACCGGGAGACAGAACAAGAAATCAAATCGATTACATCACCATCAATCATAGATTTAAGAACTCAGTTCAGAACGCAAAAGCATACCCTGGAGCAGACTGTGACAGCGACCACAATCCAGTAGTATGCACCACCAAGGTTCGCCTTCGCAAATTGAAACATGCTATACCAGACGCAAAACTGCAGTGGAACTTACTACGAGAGAATGCAGAAATGAAGACACGATATGCTGTGGAAGTGCAAAATAGATTTGCTGCTCTCGAAAGTGACCAAGTCAGCAAATGGGAAGTGCTGAAGGAAGCCCTGGTTGAAACTGCCAAGGAGCTGATCCCACCGATAAAGAGGGACCGGAAAAAAGGATGGATGAAAAAGGAAATCTTGGAAATGATGGAAGAAAGACAGAAAGTGAGAAATAAAGACTCAGATCGGTACCACACTCTGAATCGAAACATCAGAAAGAAGTGTAGAGAAGCAAAAGAAGAATGGCTAAATGTACAGTGCGCGGAAATCGAGAGATGCAGAGTAGAAAGCCCTTCATCATTGCACAAGAAAATCAACACACTTGTCGGTAGGAAAACATGTGTTTCCAGCGAATGTATTCAAGCCAGAGATGGATCTCTGCTGATGGAAAAAGATGAAATCATGGATCGATGGGCAGAATACATTGATGAACTGTTCTTGGATGAAAGAGGAGAAAAACCCAACATCAGAAAACCTATAGAAGGCCCGAAGATTCTGAAGAGCGAAGTCAAAGCTGCCATTACCAAGATGAAAAGAAACAAAGCTGCAGGACCAGACAACATCTGCATTGAAATGATCCAAGCACTCGAGGAGTTTGGAATTGACAAAGTAACAGAACTTGTCAACGAAATCTATGACAGCGGTGAAATTCCACCAGATATGTCAAAATCAATTTTTATTGCTTTACCTAAAAAGCCGGGAGCAACAGAATGCGAGCTCCATAGAACTATCAGCCTCATAAGTCATGTAACCAAAATCTTTATGCGTGTCATCATGGCAAGAACAAGAAAAGCAACCAAACCAGAAATAGGCAAACAACAATTTGGCTTCGTTCAAGATGCAGGTACCCAGAATGCCATTTTCATTATGAGAATGATATCAGAAAGAGCCATAGAAATGCAGCAAGATCTCTATTTCTGTTTCATCGACTATAGCAAAGCGTTCGACAAAGTGAAACACGAAACACTGCTGGACACATTGCAAGCCCTAGACATAGATGGGAAAGACATAAGAGTTTTAAGAAATCTGTACTGGGAACAAACGGCTGGAGTTAAGATCAAGAACGAGGTTGGAAGATACAGCAACATCAAAAGAGGAGTTAGACAGGGCTGCGTTCTATCTCCAGACCTTTTTAATTTATATAGCGAACAAATAGTGAGAACAATTGAAGAGGAAAGCGGTTTTTCTATAGGAGGATATAACATGAATAATATCAGATACGCTGACGATACGACACTCATTGCAAACTCTCCTCAGAAGTTACAAAAGCTCTTGGATATGGTGAAGGAAGAGAGCTCAAGAAAAGGACTAAGCATTAATCAAAAGAAGACCTTTTGCATGGCGATCAGCAAGAAACAGCAGCAAGTCGAATGCCCTTTGTTAATCGATAATGAAAGGATACAGCAGGTGAATAAGTTCAACTACCTTGGAAGCATGCTTAATTCAGACGGCAGAAGTGTAACGGAAGTAAAGAGAAGAGTAGCTATGGCAAAGGAGGTGTTTGTGCGTATGTCAAAGATTCTGAAATCCCGATCAATCTCCATAGATACCAGGGTGAGAATCCTCAACTGCTATGTCTTACCTGTCCTGACCTACGGCTGTGAAAGTTGGACACTGACGTCAGACCTGGAGAAAAGACTGAACGCTACTGAAATGTGGATGTTGCGCAGAATGTTGAGAATTTCCTGGACGGAACACTCTAGTAATGATGAAGTACTAAGACGAGCTAATTATAGCAGGAGACTCCTGAAAACCATCAGAAAGAGACAACTGTCGTTCCTAGGACATGTAATGAGAAAAGAAGGCTTGGAAAATTTGGCTGTTACTGGTAAAATTTGCGGTAAAAGAGGAAGAGGAAGACAAAGAACAACATTCATGAAAAGTTTGTCAACATGGACCGGAGTCAGCGAGAAGGATATGCTGGAGAAGACCAAGAATAGGATCCTGTGGAGAAGCATGACCGCCTACGTTCTGCAAGGACACGGCACATGAGGAGGAGGAGTTTTGACGCACTTTTATCCATCTGTACACTCTGATAATCCAGACATGTCTGACCATGTTGCACATCTTTTGATAGTCATAAAATGCCACTGTTACATTTCGTTGGCAACTTCTCACTTCATTCGTAATGGCATTATCTATGATTAGTTGACCAACTGTTCCTAAGACTCCTGAACATGTTCCTGAACATGTTCCAAGCCGACTCCTGTCCCAGATGCTATCCCTATGTTCATGTTCCTTCATGTAGTTTCCTAATTTACCAGTGAATACTTTGTAAAAAGTGATAAGACATGTAATGGGCCTGTAATTTCTCTCGTTACTCAAATTTTTCGACTTCAGCAACAGCACTGTGCTTCCCTGTGTTACCATATAGACATGTTATCAAGCTGTTCAATCCATTAGTTGAAACATCTCACCATGCATTGCCATGGACCTTTAAGCTTTTTCCACCAGAAATTTTGAATGCCTTCAATTCCTGGAGTAGACCAATTCTTTCTTTTTCTGACCGTCTCAAAAAGTTCCTTTTCTTCAATTATTAAGGCTTGTACATCCGTGAACTTCTCTCTTATTTTGTTTGCTATTGTTTTCATCCATTTGCTGTATGGGGTTGGAGTGTCATCCTCCCATATACCAGCCAAACGTCTTCAAACTTCTCCATTTCAGGTACCTTGCCTTTTGTTTGCTTTCTCTCTTGTGTCTCTCTGTAAAACATGCCTTAATCCTCTCTAAACATTCTGTTGTTACATATATTTGCATCTCTATTCTAAACATGTTTTAGCTTTGTGCGTCGGTATCTCAAGTCATTCACCGTACTTTTTTTCAACACTATTAATTCTTCTTGTTTCCGAAGTTGTAGTTCAGATCTTTCTCTCAGTTTCTGCAGTATTTTCTTTTCCTTTCTGGTTGATTTCCTTTTAGTCTTCCTCCTGTGTATTTCATTGGATGTCCATGCTAAAATCTGCCTCAATTATTTTATCTTTTCCTCGCTTTTTCTTATTCTACTGTTTTTCTGGTTTCGATTATTTGTTTCTTTTTACTGTTTCCGTTTCTTTTTACTCCGTATCTCTCTTCCAATATTCTTGCCATCGCGTAGACCGTATCTACCACTTTAAAGATATCAACATTATTGGTAAGATGTTTTTCTAACACCTTGTTTCCAGTGTCGATTTCCTTTCTTGGAAGCCCATTTTTCAACTTTATTAGTCTTTCTCTGTTTGCAATACTCTCTTTCGTTGTCGGCGTCAGTGAAGCTAGTACAATTTCAAATCTCATTCTCAAAATCGTAGTCTCTTCGTCTTCGTTATTTTCGTTTTCGTTTTCATTTCCCGAACATTCACCATTTTGACCGAATTCATTGTCGTTTTGTTCTGGCTCAGCATTCTGAATCATGTTGTCATTCTCTTCGTTCCTATCTTGTTCAACATATCTCTGGTCGATATCTTGCGGCTCCATATTTTCTCCATCCCTGACCTCTATGTGATTGAGTAGAGATTTGTCTTTCCGAAATCTACCTGCATTGTCCCTCAGCATTTGGGTACTCATCTGATTATCGCCATAGATTTCATCACACGCTTCTTTCATTCTTTTCATGAATCTTCTTCCTTTCTTTCTTTCGCGTTCTTCTATTCGCAATACATTTATCTTCATCTCATTTGTCCGTTTTCTGCTGACGTTTGGTACATTCAGTTGTACTAATCTCCTTCCATTTCTTTCAGAAGCACCATTGTATCCCATTTCTTTCTTAAATCTAGCTGCATTATCTCGGAGATTTTGTTTCGACACATGACTTTTGTCAAGGTTTCGTCCCCTTTTTTCAGTCTCAGCAAAAATCCAGTACCTCTGGTTCTCTCTTCATCTGCGACTCGGATTAACCACTTCTTCTCATCATCAGTATATGTTGGCAAGTGGTGTCTTGTTTGGGCCTCTCCCTGTGAGACAGCTCTGTTTCCAGCCACACTTTCGCCCTGGAGTGCTCCTTCTTCGGTGTTATTGATGTCATTTGGCTGAAATTGATTTTGATCTATATCTCCCCTAAAACGTTTTCAAAATAAGCACGGACCACAAGTGGATCTAGAGTTGCCAGGCTCTCTGGACAAGGCAATTGATTTTGGCAGTGTCACCACTTCTACCAGATGCCGCCGTCGATGACCTCATAACGCAGCGGCCATTCACCCATATTGGGGCGGTACATTCAGGTTGCTAGTATAACTGATCGTGTAACCTCCACCAGATGATTTGCCATCCAAGGCTAAAGAATATCATCTACTCATACAATTGTTCGTGTAGTTCCCACTAGACGGACTGTCTTCCCAGACTAAAGAGCTCCGTCTGCCCTAGTTCTGAAATCAGAGATTTTCCTTCTCCTTGAACAACTACTGGCAACGTTAACGAGCTTGTTCTACCCGGAGCACTGGTTATGTAGAGGCCCAAGATACTTGCCTTTCGCCCCTTCTCCTGTTAGTTTCAAACAGTTCTGCCACGTAAAGGCCAGGAGTTGGACTTGGAGTGCCAGAAGCTGTATATTACGCTTGTCATTGAGATATTTTGTAGGTATCGGACGCACAACTTTCTCAACCATCTTGGCATTAGCAGTCCTTCAGAACCTTATTATTATTATTACTTTTATTATTATCATTATTATCATTCTTTACCACGAATAGCTTAGAAGGCATATTAATCGGACAATGAAATAAATGGTTTATTCATTATGATAATGCATCACATTACACTCAAATTGGCATTTAATGATTGATGTTTTAAAGGGGAATTGCTTAGGCTATCAGATGATGACATCAGATGATGAGTTTTTGAAGCAAAGAAATGTCCAACTGAAATATAAAAAAATATAATATAATATCAGTTCTTTCGGAAATACGCACTTAACACCCCATTATTTTCTTTTTAAACACTTACATTACTCTCATTTTCCTATCTATTTCAAATCAGGACTTCCTAATAATGGATGGCTATCTAGAGGAATAGCTAAAACTGCTTAAGTTTAACCTTCAACAAAATATAAAATGTTTTCCTACAAATTTCTGATTTAAAATTCCTGATTTTTTAAAGTAAATCTTACATGTGTGGAAACTACAAGAGATCAACACAAGTATCCATGTCAAATCATAAATTAAAACCAGAACTTCAGAATACTCAGCGATTAAAAAACTTGAGCTGTTGTCAGTTGTAACTGGGATCAGCAAATTTGAAATTTATCATAAGAATTGGCCACTACCATCTTTATGTTGACAATTGAATATTATATTCCTTTAGGTAAACTTTGTTTTCTCCCTGAATCGTTCTTGGATAAGGTCTTCGTATGCAACAGCTTTTCCAATAAACGCCCGAGAACTCCGATTTTTGTTACAGGACTTATGCTTGTTTACGAAAAAAACGTGTTCTTCCTCTGCCAAGTATTTTTTCTTACTTTTACTCGGCCTTCTTTTTCTGTTCACAGACCTCGCCTAAATTTTCGTTGTTTGGCAAAGGTTTTCACCGCCGGTACAGTAATTGATCTGTGATAGCCGGGCTTATAAATAGAACTAACCCTTTGAAGTGTAGGCTGATAATATTCAAAACTACCTTTTATACGTAACAAACATTGGTCCTATTGTTAAAAAAGCTTCCTGAAAAGTGTAACCCAAAATTGGGGGGATAGAAATTCTTTTAAAATTATCTATTCCATATCGAATTCTTCAAAATAGGAAGGGCTATCTAATAGGCTTTGACAAAAATTATTTATGGTTTTCTTAAGAATTATTGTTGATCAGGACGAAACTAATTTTGTTGGAGCCATTCAGGCAGTGTATTCGATCAACAAAGCAATGTCCTCCTTGAAATTAGACTGCTATTTCCGCGTTCGTGTTAGATTTAGTAGTATTGATAATTCGTTAAAACCGAATTTGACTCAGAAACATTCATCAAACTTCATCTCTACTTATCAATCGAGTAAATCGAAATGGAGTATATACGTCAAAACAACTGATGGAAATGGAGTGTACACGTCAAAACAACTGATAGAAATGGAGTGTACACGTCAAAACAACTGATGGAAATGAAGTGTATACGTCAAAACAACTGATCAAAATGGCAAATTACTCGTACCCCCACTTCAGATGTGTAGAGCCACTTATATCCGTTTATTACCCAATTTTCACCGTTACTTCATCATCTGGCGCTTGTTTATATGAGTTTTTCTTTTACTTGTAGAGGTGACATTGACAAATTAAAAGGTACATATTTTTTCTGCCCTTGCCCAATCATTAGTAAAACATAGTTAAGTTGTTTTACAATCGAAAGTAACCCTTGTTGAGTTTCTTGAAGAAGGACAATATTATACACTGCTTTCAAATTGACTGAATTTTCTTTAAGTTAGTTTCTCTTTAAAATATCAACCGAAGTAGAACAAGTCATCGAAGCATCCAAATCTCTACGAACCCTGACAAAATGGTGGAAATTTGCCTCAAGAACTATTGACAGAGCCATCACAATCCGTTTTTTCAATTCAAATGTGAAGTCATTGCTGGTGTATGGAGTAGAGACATGGGTAACAACCCAAGCCAACACTCTAGACGTTAGTATATCAGTGCCTGCGAAGGATCCTGTATATTCACAGGCCAGACACGGTCAGCAGCCATGACCTCTGACAAAGAACACAGCAACGGGTCATGAATAAAGATATTCGAGAGGGGGAGATGGGCAAGGCTGAGCCATACCTTGAAGAAGGCAGCAACTAATATCATAGGAGAGTCCCTGACGCGAAATCCTTAAGGAGAGGAAGCGAGTAATGCCAAAGAGCAAGTACTGAAGAGACCTAAAGCTACTTTAGGTAGTCAGGGTTTTCGGGGGAGCTGGAGAAAGTAGCGCAGAACAGTAGACGCCGAGGGACTGTCGTCCATAGCCTAAGCTTCAGGAGGAGCAATAGGCCTAAGAAGTAAGTCGGTAAATAAGTAAAAATCACTAAGGAAAACTCCAATAAACGACAAACTTAATAAAACACTACTAACATTCTTCCAACAGAGAATTATTTCATTATAAAGATAAGACAAAGATAAGCACAAAATAAGACATGCTTCCAAATAGGCCTAAATTACTACCACTGCCAAATAAGGCCCCTAAAACAAAGGAACCAAGAGTATCACAACAAAGAAGTTGAAAAGATGCATTATTCTTGTAAACAAAAATCCAGGCAATGGTGCTGGCCAAAGACAAAGGCCATACAGAAGGAGTACACGCATAAAAAAGAGCACAAATGATACAACGACCTCATTGAATTGAAGAGTTGGAGTAAAAGTCACTCTGACTGGTGACTCACAACTATTCTTGGCAATAAGCACCATAAAGTTGACATTCTCGCCTACTCTTGAATGAAAATACCCCAGGAAACGTGGTAGTTGTAATAGTAGTAGTAGTAGTCTGGCGTACAGTTTCCGCCACTGCGTATATACACCAAATGTTTTTTTATTCTGTACATTCCATAACTTTCAACAGAATTCGGAATAATAAAAATATGAAATACAATCATAGATAACATCGGCGACGGGTTTTCCTTCACTTTTACTTCCAAACCACCTTTAATAAAAATTAGAAAATTTTCACGTTACATTCAATTTCCAAGAATATCTGTATCGGCATTTAATACAGTGGTGATAAATTACTGAGCACTTTTGTTTCGAGTGTAAGATCTTCTGACATTTGATGTTGTTTGATTGTAGGCAATGGAGGCCAAGGTATAAGTACTGTCTTGTTAAGTCCTAACAACTTTTATATAAATACCGAGGGCGAGACAATAAAAAGGATAAGGTAAATTTGGTCCAGTGGACGGGTGTTACTGATAGTTATTTTATTCAAGAATGACAATATTCCGTCAGTCTCATATTTTGGAAGGCAGAAAAAGAAGTTTATAATAATAAAACGCACAATATTCTCCCCATGATAAAAAAAGTTGCGCATACCTAAAAAAAATATCCATTTAATGGGAAAAGAGTTAGCAGATATTTCCAAAACCTAACAGTTATTTCTTAAGGTACCAATGGACATAATTTGTCCATTACCAAATTTCCTGTTGCTCTTTTAAATAGATCACTTAAAGTAACCACTTGTTGTCAAGTAATTGGAAGCTAGTGATTCACTGACCTCGAATGAATACGGGAAAATCATCCCTACTACACTGTCAACTGGTGTTACTCTCTGGTCTTTGACCACAAAGCTAAGAGGCTAAGTCCACACGTCTTATCACAAATGTTCTATCGCATCGTTTGACATATTTGAATTTCTATTTAATTTCACGTGGGGCTCAAGTAGTTACATGGATATGAAATAGACATTGTCTTTTAGTCGAAGCGTTTGAATGGATGAGTATATGAGTATATGAAGTTAAGTAGACGTAGATACAATTTTTCCCTGCCACCACCCAGTATGATTTCTGGCATTTCCATCGTTTGAACAATATCTAAGCTTGCAACCATTAAGGCAGATAGAAATAATAAAATAACACCTGTCCAGATATATACGAGTTGTTTCCAACTATGGGCATTCTTAAAATGAATGTGAAAATAAATTTAAGTATGGTATTAAGAACAAAAAGGTGTTTTAACAGAACAAATACATCTCAGTTTTTCAATATAAATTTTTCGTTTTGTAAAATATTAATTTTTACTTTGAAGCTTAAATTGTGTGTAAAATATTTCCAACCAAATTTTCACAGGCATGCGTCCACAGATTTTTTGGACTGCAAGCTTACCCTTCTAAAAATTGATGTCCCCTTCTTATACATGTCAAATGTTAACAATTCATATTCAATAAAAAACCAACCAGTCAATATACTTCCCTCGCTATTACAATATTTAACGGTGACAATTCAAAGCTAAGGATTAATGAAAAACAGTAGGGAGTGGTCAACACAGCTCGGTCTCTCTTAAATTTAGCTTTTTACTAATTCCATTTTAACATCAACGTTTTTCTAGTCAGCTGTTACCAACTGATATACCGGCAGTATTGATTATTCATTTCCACAGTGAAATTCAATAACTTGTCGTCTATTCTACTGGCTGAAATACAGGTCAATTTCAATACCTCCAGATTGCACAGAGATTTTCAATTCAACCAAAAAGTTATAATAATAAGTAACCTTAAATCAATTCACAGGGTGTCTAATAGATAGTGGTAATCACCGCAGTCACAATACCAATGAATAAATCACCGGCAAAAATCCAGTTACGCATACTGTAGTGTTGCACCTGCTTGGCACGCTTATTTGATAATTAGGATTTTGTTTCCCACAAAGCAACGTCTTGTTTACAGCAGAAAAATTAAAAAAAAATGTCCATAAACCTAAATGGAAATGTACAATAGAATCACTTAAAGTCGATTACCAGAAGAGCATCAGATATTCGATTTCATGTACTACCTAAACCTAATTTTTTTAGCAAAATTTATATTAAAAGGGAAATTCGGGTAATTGTATCAAGTCTGGGGATAAGACTTCACGTCCTCCATTTCCATATGTAGTCTGATACACCCAGTCAGTAAATATGTTCCAAAAAACATGAATGGCAAAGCCTATCAGATTTTCAAATCAACACAAATACTTAAAAGAAATAAAAAAATATATCAGAGTATTACAGTAGAAGTCCATACTGGCGTATTTTGGTTTCCTGGAGATATCTGCAATATATTAAATAAAATAATTTAAAGCGAAATTTTCCTTACAATTTGCACACCTTTTAGCCACTATGGTCTAACTTAAATCAACATTAGTTCTGGACGAACACTATGTTGTGATATTTACTAACATATTACACAGGGCAAGTAAACATACTACAGTTTTCCAGGTACTAAATTTGGTACCTGACTTACCAAAAAACACAAGGGTATTCAACGCCGTATAAATTTACCTACAAAATGATACATAAGAATGCTATTTAAAAAGCAAATGACACTGGTTTTGTCTACCTAACAATGGCTGGTATTGCCTTACCCATATTATTACTTGAAAAAATAAATAATATTATTCTGCGTCCAACAGCTCTGCTGCAATTCTGAAATTCATATACTTTATTATCTGAATTGCTCTGTAAATAATAAATATCATAAAATTACAGCCAAAATGCGTTAAAAATAATCATTTGTGTCATCGTACTGATATAGTACATTATCAAACAAAGCACTTTAACTACAAAAGTTGGACACATTTTTTAATCATAATTATCAATTCTAAGTTCTCTCAATCATAACCACCACCACTATACCTATGGAAAACGATCTCATTTTGCCTTCTCCTTCACTGATTACATCATACAGTGATGGCCACAGTTTTCCTCCTTTACCCCTTGGTGGTCCCTAACCTTTTCTTAGCACATGCTTTTTATTGTGATGACCAGCTTTTTAATTACCCTATACTTCATTCTATTTTACGCAGTTATTTCTCGTCATCATTATCACCAATTTTTGTTTAAATATCTGGAAACTGCATCTTAAGCTCTTTGGCAGGAGTTTTCAAAATGTGATTTGCAGGCCAATAAGAGCTGATGCATGGCAACAATTTTAGAAACACCACACGAGGGTTAAGATACAGCTATTCTTTGTTAATTAGTGGGAGTTGTGAGATGTCTTAAACTGACTGACTGGCTTCCTCAAATACAACCCTTAAACAACGTTTCTTTTACACTAACAAAGAACCAGTGATATATGTCATAAGACATGCCAGGACCGAGAAACTGGGGGAGAACCTGGTCCGCTTGTCAGCACTCCGGAAACCCCGGGTTTATGTACAACGTTAGAAGTATAAGTAATAGTGACAACCGCACTTAATCACCTTAGCCAACTAAATAAATAGTGCACTTTCAAATAATGATTTCCACAAACGGAAAGAGAAACCAAGTAATGTCATGGAAGTCTATGTCAAATATCTTGCGCTGCACCTATTTCGAAAAAGAAATCTTAAATTTTATTTATACTTGTCTACGTTTTACAGATGCCGACTGCCACAGGACAAAATTTTATTTAACCTACATTTTAAAAGCGGCAATCATTTCTGCGAATGCATGGCAGGTGAGCTAAAAATGGGAAGCATTGTAAGACAAAATTTCTTTTGTCCTTTGGATACGTATTCGAAAAGTGTGTGATCAGCGCGTGTCTTTTTACCATAATATGTAAAAATAATATTTTTAACTATGATTTTTTTACAAATGTTTACTTAACAATAATTTAACTAGCTTTCTTTGTCGGACAAACGCCTGTACTTAAAAGGTTTCTCATCGTCGTTATTGTCATTGTTAAATTCTGGTTCTTTTGCCTCCTCTTCCATATCATTGTCCTAAAAAAGAAGAGTATCAGCCATATGAATAGTCTGCCACCTTGAAATATCTTTTTATCGTGACAAATCAGCTTAACTATGTCATTATCCTATCAAATCAACAAAAGCTAAAACACTCTTTAGTTAATAAAACGCAACGTTATGTAAAGTACAGAAAAGTATATTAGATTAGAAAAGGTCAAAGCAAAGAACAGAATATTGAGTTGAAGAACGAACTGCTAGGAATCCGAAAATAAATAAATCTTTTCATTGATACGTCTTCTTACCCGCTGTACATGGCAACTTGCAGGTTCATAATAGTGACCAAACTCAAAACAGTAATAACACGATCATAAAGCAACTATTGAGCTGTAAAAGACTCTATTAAGTCAGGTCTGCTTGCTGCCCAACATCAGCGTCGTCAGACGTGACATCTCGTTAGATAAAAGCTGGTAGAAAAGGTACAGTAGCACAATCATACTCGGGCAATTAACAAAACTGATTTGGATTGATTTGTCTGAAAAATAAATATGACAACGGAAACTTTTGGCTCAGTATTTGCATAGATGTTCATAATAGATTGGTATTGGTTGGTTTGTTGCTAGCAACTGTTCATGAAAATACCTTTTGAAAAGAACTATTGGTCTCTAATTGGTCTCTCTCTTTAGCTTGCATATATTTCCCCACAGGAATAAAGCGTTTCACCTTGTATATAACACAGTTCAATGTAAAGTTTTTGTACATTTGATAATCGCGTCAGCGTGAAACTGACAGTTATGTACTTTTAAACATATTTTAATTCCAAATAAAGATATATATATATATATATATATCTTCGTTCTACGAACCTTTGTATCGAGCACGGTCTGTGACATTATTCAATGAAGGTATTTAAAAGAAAGATTGATGTTTTTACTTTTATTACACAGTCATTCAGGGTATTTGTGATAGAACCTAACAATTCAGACAAAACCGTCTTTTCAACTCTGACCAAAAAAGATTATTTTTTGAACTTAATGGAAAAACCACGGGGCAAGGAAATTAACAGATGCGGAAGAAAGTAGAAGTTTTTGGAATGGAATATGGGGAGAGAATAAACAACATAACACCCGAAGTAGAAAGTAATTATTGTAAGCAGGAGTTTTTGGTCACAACCGAAAAAAATGTATTAAAGCAAAGTAGGAAAATCTCAAATTTGAAAGCATCTGTAAAAGGCGGGGTTTAGGATTTCTGGACAGAGAAATCGGAAAGGCAGCACAGAAAAATTGCCCTTCAATTGAGTAAACTATCAAGAGTGGTTAATTTAAGAAAGAACTGTTTTGTGCCAGAAAAATATATTCAAAGGTAAAGTTGTAGACAGCTACGGATCAATTTCTGTCTACCATTTATGTGAAAACCTTTTACAGTTATTATGTCTGATTATTTGACTGACTTCTTGGATGAAGAGAAAAAGTACGTGACGAACAGAAGGGCTGTAAGAGAAAGACCAGAGAGAATTGGGGTCAACTTTTGATAAACAAGGCATGACGTACGAGACTGCAAAAGGAGGCAAATCAACATTGCAATTGCCTGGTTAGACTACAGGAAGGCATATAATATAATCCCGCATAGCTGGATTAGCTTTTTCTTTGGTGATATTAACATTTGAAGAGGAATCTTTGAGGCCGATAGTTTACCACCACTTCTCTTTGTTATATGTATTGTACCTCTCACTATGGTGTTGAGGAAGGTGATTATGAATTAGACAACCAGCTTAAGTGATCAAACTATCTGTTATTCATGGATAATGTGAAGTAATTTCCGGAGTCTCGTGACCAAATTGATTCCGTATTCACGATAATACACATGCTTTGTAAGGGTATTGGGATGGAGTTTGGCATAAACAAATGTGGAACACTCATTTTAAAGCGAGGAAAATTGTTAGAAGTACGACTGTACTACTGCCGGATGGGAAGTTTATGAAAGTTATTGATGATTAAGGCTAAAAGTATCTCGGAATATTGAAATATTTCAAAATAAAAGAAAATGAAATGAAAGTTCATTTCGTGAAAGAATACAAAAGAAGAGAAAGGTTGATACCTATGTATTGTCTAAACTAAATGGTCAAAACATGATAAAGGGAATAAACACATCAGTAGTAGCAATTTTAATATATGGAGCTGGTATTCTGAATTGGAATATAGAAGAAATAAGGGAGTTAGATAGGAATATCAGGAAACTAGTGATTAGGTGTAAAGGTTTGCATCAAAGAAGGTGATAAAACAGACTCTTAGTAGAAAGATTGGAGTAAGAGGATTAATTAGCCGCTAAGGTACTACCAAACGTGATCTTAAAATAAACACGTAAGCATTGGTATGCGGTGCTCAAGAGCAGGCTATCGGAACGAAACATATAAAATACAGCATTGATAAGAGTGCAGATTCCCCGACATGTAGATTTGCAAAGAAAGAGGAGAAACTACGAGCCACATGATTAGTGAGTGCAAGAAACTGGTTCAGAAGGGCAATAAGAGGAGACAAGACAAAAGGCAGCCTTAATATTGCGGAAAGTACTAAAAAGAAAAAGCATGATGAACCCTTGATTATGGGTAATTATCAGCTTACCCGTTTAAAAAGTCGGTTTGTCATGTATCAGTGACATTAACAGTCAATCTGTATAGTAATTTTTTAAACGTCGAATTTATTTTCTGAAATAAACTTTACAATTTTTTTTCTTCACACATTTCTCCTGTTATTCACGGTTAAAACCGGACAGAAGAGTTACTTATGCGAACAACATCTTACAAAACCAGATATCAATAGCGATTATATAACATCTGCTGCTTCAAGCGAACATGAAAAGCGTCATTATCCATCAATAGAACAAAAGCAAGTCAGGGAGAGTCCAATGGCTTGTCCTTGCGGTTGAAAAT
>RDPX01000040.1:474939-508447 GCA_003991215.1 Morbakka virulenta
ATTAAATTGCTTTGGGACATGACCTTTTTCACAGACCGCAGGCTAAAACACAACAGACCTGATATAAGTTTGTTTAACAAGAGGGAAAGAACTTGGAAGTTAATCGATATTGCCGTCCCTTTTGACACTAATATCCTCAATACTGAAAATGTTAAAATCGAAAAATATCAAGATCTGACTTTTGAGATCGAGAGATTGCACATCACACCATCAGAAGTAATCCCCATCATTGTAGGCTCTTTAGGAACAGTCAGCTCTAACTTAAGACCCCAGCTTTAGAAAAACTAGGAATGGGGAGCGCTCTTGGATCCATACAAATAGTGGCATTACTCAGATCAGCCCATATCTTAAGAAAGGTGCTGCGTCTCTAAGCCCCTAGTTGGGGCCGAGACGGAATAAACGCATACCTGGAAACTATTCCAGTGCAGATAGTATGAAATAATAATAATAATAATAATAATAATAATAATAATGAAATGTAATAATGAAATGTAATGAAACGTTTTTATAAAAGTAGCCCAGATCGTAAAAGGTTACAGAAAGAGATTGCATACACTTTGGAATGAAGAAGGGATATTTGAGGTAACGGAGCAGAAATTAGCTGGACAAGCAAGAGTGATCAGGTGATCCACGAGATAGTGCAAGTGACGATGTCATGGAAAATTTGAAAATGCCAGAGGAAGAGCTCTCCAAAGAACAGCGGGACGCCCCTATGAAGCTCGATTTTGTGATAGAAGAAACTGAAAGATACAACAGCTAGAGTAGAGCAAGTTGTAGCGTATTTAGGTTTCAATAACCTCTCACAATGCAATGATATTTTGAAGGAAGCAGGCTGTGTTGTAACGGGACTCCTTGGAACTATGAAAAAAACAGCTAAGAAAAATGTGCCATGGTGGAAGAGACACCTAAATTATCAAATCCAAAATTTACGTAAGGATTTATCCAAGTTGGAACAATTAAGAAATAATGCAATAAATGATATTGAGACATAGGATATGTTATACGAAAAGTATTGTTTAAGAAAAAGCAACCCAAATGCGGCGATTGAAGGGCTAAAACAAAGAGTAACGGCCAAGAAGGAAAAAATAAAACGATACGATAGCAGAATAGAGCAATTCCGACAGAACAGATTATTTCAAAATAATCAAAAGAGACTATTTGACAAGCTTGAGGGTATTGACGGAGGCAATGATGAAGCGCTTGAGGCTGAAGCAGCAAGAACGTTTTGGCGGGAAATCTGGGAGAAAGAAGCTGCCCATAACGAAAATGCCGAACGGATGAATAAAGTCGAAAAAGACGTTGCTGAAACTGAAACAGGAAAACCTGAGTATTACAACGAAAATGTTGAGAAAGAATGAAAGAAATAGATCTTGATAATGGATACAAATACCTCGGTGTACTTGAAGCAGATAACATAAAAGACAATGCAATGAAAGAAGGAATAAGGACGGTATATCTTAGAAGGCTAAGAAAAACCTTAAAATCAAAGCTAAACAGTAAAAACACTATTACTGCTATTAACGCTAGGGCAATATCCGTTATAAGATATAGCACTGAAAGTATAGAATGGAGAGTTACTGATTTAGAAGAACAGGAAAAGCCAGAAAATGCTGACAACCTACAGTATGTTTCACAAGAAGGGGGATGTAGATCGTCTTTATCAGAAAATGTCGAAAGGGGGAAGAGGTCTCATAAGTGTAGAAGACAGTGTAATGATGGAGTAAAACTGCTTGCATAAACACTTGCAAGAGAGCAAAGAACCAATGTTGGTAGAGGTTAGGAAGGAGAAGATTATAGGTGAAGGTTCTGAGGGCAGCTCAAGAGCAAGCTATCAGAACCAAGTCAATCAAACATCATATTGACAAGGATGGTACTTCCCCTATGTGTCGACTGTGTGGTGAGCGTGAGTAGACAGTTGTCCACTTAGTATCAGAATGCAGAACTCTGGCTCAGAAACAACACAAAAACTGGAGGCACAATAAAATCGCACAAGTTCTACATTGGCAAACGTGTAAAGACCACAACATTGAACATTCAGAAAATTGGTATGATCACCATCCAGAAGACGTAATTGAAAATGAAAAAGTGAAAATACTCGGGGGCATGAAAATCCAGACGGATAAGGTTGTGGAACATTCGAAGATTGACATAGTTATTTTTGATAGAGAAAATAGGAATGAACGATAGTTGATGTAGCTTGCCCCTTTGATACCAGAGTCATCGAAAAAAAAGAGAGAAAAACCCAACAAATACCAGGCCATTAAGTGGGGATTGAAACGAATTTGGAATTGCAGGGAAGTACCAGTGGTTCCAAAAAGATGGCTAACTGTAAAAGTCCTGGTCCAGATGGGGTCCAAGGGGATTGCCTTAAGAACTTTACATTACTTCATGAGAGATTAGCAGAGCAAATGAATGATCTGATAATGATCAGATCATTCATTTGCTCTGATAATCTTATAATTTTAATAATAATTATCATTATAATAATCTTATTATTATTATAATAACAATAATAATTATAGTTTGTCCTGGGTATGACGATAAACTGTATCCGGTTGTGGAGTTTCGACGTGGGGGAATGAGGTTACTCTTTGCCAAAACTACCTCCAGGTCACCCTTGGGCAAAGTGTAGCACCCGTTAGTCCATTCCGAGACCTTGAACTACCCGGTTGACGTCCGGTGGAGTTAAGTCTGTCCCTTTCCTCTTTCTGGTCAGGATTGGCCAGGATGGATTCATCAGCCATGGTCGGCAGCCAGCCCAAGAGAAGAAAGACTCCGAAGAAAATACCAACCGTAGTTATGAATTTAAGGTTGACGTCTGGCGGGGTGTAACGGTGTCTTATAGTCAGGGTTGGTTCTTCAGCTTTGGTTAGCGGCTTTTCCAAGAGATGGCATCTCGATAAAAAATACTGGTGGTTGTGACACGTTATCACCACTACCTTCTTTATGAATGTGAAATGATAAACCAAGACATTGAAAATAATGGCGTGAATGGTACCGGAACTTTATGCGAATGTGCTACGCCCAGCAGGTATCCCGTGGCGCAGCAGCGAGGACCCCATCGTCATCCTGCGACTGCAAAGAGGAAGAGGCAAATGAGGTGAATGCGGTTGTGATCGAGTGTTATTTTATGAGCGAGCCAGTTGACGAAAATGATAAACCCAAAAGAGGATATCGACAACGAATGCATCGAATCTCGAAAAATAGAGGGTTATTTCACATCAGTGAACAAAATATGTATTATCAGGCAAGAGCAATACGCAAGAACGAGTGGTTGTCAGCAGTTCAAATTGAAATGATAAAAAGAAAAGTTTACGTTAGTGATAAAAATGATAAAGGGGTTGAGGAAACTGAACCTGAGGGAAGCAAAGCTATTGAACACGGGGTAGTGAATGCAGTAGAAGAAATTGAAAACTTTGGTGGAGATAAAACAACCAGTAGAACCCAGGAAGAAAAGGGAAATGATTCGGGAAATTCACGAAATTTTAGCAAATGACGAGAGTTACTCATACTTCCCAGGGTTTAAAAATGTAGATAGGAATTATTATTACAATTTATAAGCACTGTAATGAGGCTAATTCGGTAACATTGAGACTAATTCGGTAACAGGTACAAATAACTTGATAAAAGCAGTGACAATCTTTATAGGAAGAAAGTTAGACCAGCTGGTAGCAATCTTAGAAAAACAAAGAAAGTACCTTAGTGGAAGAGAAAAACAAATGAGCTGAGCAGACTTATTAACATTCTTGAAAGAAAGAGAAATGATGAAAAAGTATGGAAAAGGAAATATGCTGACCTAGAAAAGGAGTATAGAACAAATCGCAAAGAGCAGCACGTCGTGATTGAGAAATTTAAACAACGACTCAATGCGAAAATTGTTAGGCTTAGACGTTACGAACAAAGAATTGGGCAATATAGTGTCAACAGGCTGTTTAACCAAGATCAGAAAAAATTATACAAAGACGTTAATGGAGAAGAAAGAGCAAATGATGCTCTGCCAAATGCTGAAGAAAGCAAGCAGTTTTGGTCCAACATTTGGTCACGAAGGGAAAACCATGAGTGTGACGCAGAGTGGCTTAGAGAGTTACAGGAAGAAAAAGGAGAATACCAACAAGAACCGCTCCTAATCACAGAGAATTTAGTAAAGGGGCAATGTAAAAGGCTTCCAAATTGGAAAGCTCCTGGCCCTGACCTGGTTCAGGGATATTGGTTGAAAAGACTAACCTCTCTTCACTGTCACATTGCGTTGCATATGAATGGCATGATAAATAATGGGGCAGAGGTACCTTTGTGGTTGACGAAGGGAAGGACTGTTTTGTGCCAAAAAGACAAAACTAAAGGAAACGAAGTTGGGGACTTCAGATCCATTTTATGTCTACCACTCATGTGGAAGCTTCTAACTAGCATCATATCCGATGTAATATACAAGTATCTTGATGAAAATAGTGTTCCAGTGAATGAGCAGAAGGGATGTAGACGTAACTCTTGGGGTACGACGGACCACCTCCTCGTCGATAAAGCTATCTTAGCAGACAGCAAGAGAAAACAGAAGAATCTGCCTATGGCATGGGTCGATTACAAGAAGGCTTACGNTTTGTGGTTGACGAAGGGAAGGACTGTTTTGTGCCAAAAAGACAAAACTAAAGGAAACGAAGTTGGGGACTTCAGATCCATTTTATGTCTACCACTCATGTGGAAGCTTCTAACTAGCATCATATCCGATGTAATATACAAGTATCTTGATGAAAATAGTGTTCCAGTGAATGAGCAGAAGGGATGTAGACGTAACTCTTGGGGTACGACGGACCACCTCCTCGTCGATAAAGCTATCTTAGCAGACAGCAAGAGAAAACAGAAGAATCTGCCTATGGCATGGGTCGATTACAAGAAGGCTTACGACATGGCCCCACACTCCTGGGTTCTGGAGTGCATGAAACTTGTTAACACCTCCGACAATATAGTACAATTTGTCGAAGGAAAAATGAGGAATTGGAAGACAGTTTGTCGACTCTATTATTTGTCATCTGCATGATACGTTTGTCATCAGTACTGAGAAAGATGTCAGCTGGATATACACTAGGGAATGTTGGTGAAAGAGGTTTGAAAGGAATTGCAAACACTATTAAGTCAGAAGAGAACAATCTTGCTTGGTATTTAAAAGGGAGTACGGAGGAAATGCTCCAAATAGTCAAGGCTCATGAACATTTAAAAGTTGAAGAGTCAGTAGACCCTGCTGTACTAAAAAGGGATACAAAGAATGATCTGGTGCAGAGTTGGCATGAGAATAGACTCCACGGTTAATACATAAGGAATAACAACAATGTAAGTGTGACTCTTTGCCTTGGCTAAAGAAGGGTGACATTAAAATTCACACGGAAGCGCTACTTTGTAGCGCTCAGGAGCAACCTCTAAGGTAAATTTATGTGAAATTTCACATTGATAAGACAGCTGAATCACCATTGTGTAGGACGGGTAATCAGAGGGGACAACGTGTCATGCATATTGTAAGTGAATGTAGTAAGTTGGCTCAAAGAGAATATAAACAACGACATGATAATGTTGCAAGATATATTCACTGGTTATTGTGCGGAGAAACTGGTTTAGATAGAGCAAATACTTGGTATAACCAAAAACCAGGAGTCATAGAAAACAACAATATCAAGATACTTTGAGACTTCATGACCCAATGTGACCAATACGTAGTTGAAAGGATACCAGACACTGTGTTTGTAAACAAAGTTATGAGAGTAAATAAAGATACAGCTGTTCCAGGTAACTGAAGGGTGAAGAAGAAAGAAACAGAGAAAATAGAGAACTACCAAAATCTTATGGAAGAGGTAATAAAGCTGTGGGATCTTAGAAAGACTAAAGTTGTACCTGTTGTAATTAAAGCACTAGGAGCGGTACCTAAAGATTGTAGGAAACACCTGGAAAAGTTAACCGGCGTTGTTAGATTATAAGGCATTCAGAAAACAGCACTACCAGGAACAGGAAGGATTTTAAGGAAAGTGCTCTGAATTTGAGAGCAGAAGAGAAAAAACCGATCTAAAACCTTTGATAGCTGGTTGCTATCTACTTTCAGGTTAACACCGGTTGGAAGATCTAACGAGAAAAATTGAATAAAAAATAATAATAATAACAATAAAACTAAAACTGGCCAGCAACACTAAGAATACATTTGAAGAAATTAGACACTCTACAAATGGGTGTTCTGTTGGGATCGGCCAAAATACTAAGAAGGATGCCATCTCTCTGAGTGCAGTGGTTCTAGACGAAAAGCAGTATTTGTTCCAGTGTGTTTTAGCTCAATAATAAGTAAAAATATTGATGAGAACAGCTTGCTCCCATCTGAGCAAAAAGTATAGTAAAAGAAATCCAGAAGTACGAAAGATCAACAGTTGATAAAATAAATGGTATTGACAGATTGCAAATGGAGGCATACAAGTTTAGCTACGGCTTTGGTAGTTTTATGTATATCATATGATTGAATAAACCAAAGTAAAGTAAAGCAAAATAATCCTTAACTAAGTCAGTCAATAAGTCATCCATTAAGAAACACACTAAATGATTCGTTGTAATTACTTAAACTTATCTTGACATTAAGGATACATACCTGCTTATCAGTGTCTCCAACTTGTTGATATTTATGTGACTTATAAACATTTTTCCTCTTTAAACAATAGAGTACCACAAGATCACACCATACCGTAGCCTAATATGTAGGGAAACACAAGGAAAATAAAGAGTGCAAATACTAATAAATTGTTATAAGGATCAGATTCTTTAGAATACAAAGAAACACTTAATCTTTCTTTGGGTTTTCTACAATACTGCCTACGTAATTGCTTACGTCTGTAACTCAGTTGCTTGTGGCCTGACATCGGAGAACCACTTGAGTTCGGGACCACTTGTTTCATCAGCCTATGGCAATAGAGTGTCTGCGGTAACCCCAGTATCAGCATGTCCATAATAAGGCAAGTTTATCTATCACAGTGAATCATACTTAAGTAAACAAAATAGCTGGCGACTCTCCAGTATTCCTCACATCAATTACTGTGCACTGCGTGTCGTAGGCATTACAATTCCCCAGCACACGCAATCAGTGAAACACTAAAAGCCCAGATAACGTCATTTGCTGTTGTCCGTCTAGATATCTTGATTTTCTCCGACGGTGTTATCCGAGCCTTGGTGAACACATCGTGTCTGGTGGTCTTCAAAGCTCCCAAAGCTCACTTTCTTTATATACAGTTGCTTGTGGTGTTTTTGTTATCTGGGGTACGCATCCACTTAGTATAAATAAGACTTTTCTCCCTCACGTATTGTTTCATAGTTTTAAGTTTACCTACTTGTTCTGCATGAATTACATAGGTCCCAAGAAATTGCATTCCGTACTCTACTTTCTCAATATGAGCAGAAGAAATGGTTACAAAACATGTCTTCAAAACTAGAGCGACATTTTGTTCGTAGCTTCCCCCCCCTACCCCATTTTGATGCTCCTGTAAGTGCCAGGATTATGTTATTGCTTTTCCTGAGCTGTGACTAAGGAATCACAGAGACAACTGATCACTAAAAGAAACCGGAATTAATGCTTACTTTCAAATCCAAAAATTGCAACATTGTATAATGAATTCTATGGGAAAGAACTGAATTCTGTCTTTCACCTACCCTCGTTTTCCAAATAAAACAATAATCGCATAAGTATTTGGTTAATGAGTACTGGTTAATTTTATCAATGTCTGAAATTACTAGACATTTGGTCAACAAATTTTAACTTTTTCTCTGCATCTTGAACGAGATGAACATATTTCTACTAAATTCGAGGCGCTGAATACGAATATCGCTATCAAAACGTTGAGTTGGCTCCCAATTTTCCAGAACTGGTACCCCCTAAATCTCAAAAACACGAAAAAACTAGTTGTTTACTGGATTTTCTTTTATTTTGTGATGAAATTCGATGACAAAAATACTAAGATTTACCGTGATGCTAACATGAAAAACACAAGTTAAAAGCTAATTTTACAATATTTCAGAGCTTTTTCTTCTTGGCGCTTCTCCTGTGGATGATCTCAGGACGACCCCTTGCCAGCGTCCAGCATAAGTCAGCGAGCATTGGACAACTCCAATTTCGTTGGTATCGCTTTTCAAATGCAATATCCTGGTGAAAGCGTTCGCTGTGCTTATCGCTGTAGGCACTACAGTTATCAGGAAACCGCTCTAGATGTGAATGCATAAAAAGAATCTTTAGTGACATGTTGCATCCAAGCTCCTGGTAAGCCCTCAGCAAATCACTTACTAATTCCTTATAGACTGCTGACCGTTGGTTTCCTTGAAAGTTGTTGACCACAGACTTGAAAGAACACCATGCAGCTCTTTCCTTCGCACAGAGTAGCTGTAGAAAAGCATCAACTTGCCGAAGTTGTGTTATTTGAGGACCAACAAATATGCTTTCTCGAAGCTTAGCGTCAGAGATGTTCGGAAATTTGTTTTTGATGTACTGAAATCCAGGTTCATCTTTATCCATAGACCTTCACAAAGTTTTTCATTAAGCCAAGCCTGACATGAAGAGGTGGTATTAACACTTTGTGCGGATCAACTAGTGGCTCATTGATAACATTTTTCTCACTAGGTGTTAGCTTTCTCAGTGGCCAGTCTGTCTTTCTATAATGTAATGAACGACACCTACCATCCCAGACACAGAGAAAACAACAGTACTTTGTAAAGCCAAGTTGCATCCTCATCAATAAAGCGATAACCTTAAAGTCTCCACAAATCATCTACTGATGTTCATAATACTTTACAAACCTTAACAAGTTCTTGAAGCTGGAGTATGTTTCCTTTATTTCAGCTGAATGTCCTAGAGGAATAGAAGTTAACAAATTTCCATTATGCAAAAGAACAGCTTTTAGACTGGTCTTTGATGAATCGATGAATAATCTCCATTGCTGAGGTAAATAATCGATTTGGAGGGCTGTCATCAGACCATTCACATTTGAACAAACTGAAACTGCTGCGAAAGGTGGTTATTTTAACATTGGGTCTGAGAAGTCTCCACTGCTGTAGTCTAGAACCTAAAAGCTCTGCCTTTTGCTTAGGTAGGTCCAAATCACGAACAAGATCATTTAGCTCTGCTTGACTTATAAGATGCGGCTTTGAGGAGTCTGCAGCACTCGAGAGGACCGATATTTCACTAGAGCCAGAAGATTGGCTACTGACAAGTTCATCCTCGGTGAGATCCGAGCACTCATCTGAAAAACTTATGTTATCACCTTGAATTGAAGCTAAGTCATCTAGTTGCAAGGCAAGGAACTTCACTTTAAACGACAAACTCAAATAAGGAGTGTGTTTTTCAGTTGCTAAATTTAAGTTGTTGCTTGTGTAATAAAAATTAGAAAAATGGGTTTGTATGTAAAGAATACTCACCAACGTTTTATGGACATCTAGGAACAGGAAGCTCATCACTGTGAGGTACTGGTTGAATAGCCGATGGTAGAGATGAATATTTTAGTTGGGCTTTCTTTTTTTGCGTAATACCCTTTGTGACATCCGGAAGCATACCGAAGTAGCAATCATCAACATGATTTTTCGGTTCTCTCCAAATCATAGGCACTGCAAAACCCAGATTGTCTCTTTCCGTTGGCCACAAACGTAGTTTTGTAGCACATGTGTTGCAACACATTTGTGGTGACCATATCCTTCCTTTGTCACCAACTTAAAATCCAAAGAATAAATAATAAGCTCTACAAATAAATGGTGTTAGCGAGCGTCTTTGTGCTGAAAATGCTAGCTGACCACAAATGTAACAGAAGTTGTCTGGCTTGTTTCGACATTCCCGCGCGATGATATCGCCTTGAAATAATTACAGAACTGACTCCTTTCTGTTTCAGAGCGACTTTGAGCATGAGACAATATTTATTTAGTTGGTTACATGAAGTTATAATCGCAACAAAAGCCGAAAATGAGTCCAAAATCGGATCTTTTGTCAAGCTGAGCAAACAAACAGACCTCTGTTAAGCTTTCCTTGTTTTCTGACAACTACTTTGAAGTAATACCTTCTTTTCATTAAGATAATGCAATCTTCTGAAGTTTCTTTTCTATTTTTTTTCTTGAAAAGTGCATTTTTTAAAAAAAATAATAAAAAATTAAAAATTGTGAAAAAGTGGGTGCCAATAAAAAAAATTTAAATATTATTTTTGGAATCAGCGCCGAAAAATAACCCAGAAAAAATGTTTTTCATTCAAGATACATTTTGGCTGTATACCTGTGTTCTTTATAAGAAACAGCTATACAATATCGAAAAATCCTAAATATGTAATGAAAATTAGATTTTTATTTGTGACAAAACTTACTCTCCTTCACCATAAACTGCGTACATGGCAAAGTACTACTGCATCAGTAGCAACCTTGTTCTTTTTAATTGCTCAGAATTCAACAAAGCAAATTTACGGTTATGGCAAAACTGTAAAACCCGTGTGGATGTGACCGTCTTACTTTAATTTTGGCTGATAAATAGGAAATAGAGCAAAGATGAAAAACATAAAAATACATTTTGAACTTACAACCCCCAGTAGTGCAAGGCCTGATCCAAGATTAAGCAGCAAAGGAACAATACTAAATTTGCCGGCCTGTATCAATAAAAAACGAAATGAATACAAGCATATGTGTAGGCATCAGTAAAACATATCAAAACAACAGCACAAATCGCTGTTTAGTAATTGGCTAATTTTCAACGAAAAATTCTTGTCGAGAAATATAACAGCTTTATTTACACTTCATTGAATAAAGTTATTAAATATACATTCTCTAAAACATCAAATTTTAAAGGTGGCCTTTCATGCTTGGCATTCTTTTCACGTAAAATATTAATCCACACTTTAAACTGGTATATCGGGTGTTAAAGCACCCCAGCACGGTTTTGAAATCAAGGCTTCAGCTGCCCTCACCTCACGTTACATTTACCTGTTCAGCAATCCTCTCAATCTTTTTCAAATTACTCTTGTTCACTTTTGGCACAAGTGACTATTTATTTTCGTCAAGAGTCAAGCGAGGGAAAGGAATGGGTAATTTAAAGAAGCTAAAGAGTAACAGATTTCTAAAAAGATGGGGAATTATACCAACCTGAAAAGCAGGAGGAGAGTGAGAAAGTTTTAATGTGCAAGGAAAGAAGCTTTTTTTTTGAGTTTTTGCACATTGGTTCCAAGACAGTACTCGGATAAGAATTTGCAGCAGGACGTGTAGACAGCTTGAAAACCTTTAACGAGTGAACATTCATTCTTATGCAGTTGCTGTTAACCTGTCGTTTTTTTTCCTTAAACGGGGAGACTGTGGAGTCTTTGACCCCTGAGTGGTTTCCTCCAAACACGTGACTTGAAAGTTTTCAAGCTTTGGCTCGATTTTTATCTCTTGGCTTAACTATTTTTTTCTTTGTCTTTCCTTTACAGCTCTATACAATTGGTGGTTTTATTCCTTGTATGGTCCTTGAGAAAAACTAAATTATATGTCCAGTCTGGCAACAAAAGAACATGGAACATAAAATTTAGGTACCATTAGGTAAAAAAATGGTACATTATAGTACAAAAACAACAACATGGAAATGTTAGTTTGGCTTGAAGACATAGGGTACAGAGAAGTACGACTAGTATACTTAGGAAGTTCTCTGTTCAAATAATACCTAATTGTACATAAGCAAGATTATACCACACTCACCTTGCCTTTGACTAAAACGTCAAATTTGATTCCGTAAGCTTTGTACAACAATCGATACTGTGCTCCATTTTCAACATAATATTGCGGAAACCTAAAAATCGAAATAAAAATGACGTAAATACTATATTTAGTAACAGATTTTGAGAATAAAGACAGTGTTTTAGCGGCAAGGGTTCGGTAAAACTAAACAGAGATAGTACATGATGGGTTTTGTTGAGTTAGGCAATGGCTCGTGTGTTCAGATTTCATGAATCTGACATTAGTATGCTTTAACTGGTCACAAGTTTAAAGCAAGTCCTTTTTTTGTGACTATAATTTGTAATGGGGCTTCGTTGTGATTCTAAACAAAAAAACGCTTGTGGCATAGGCCTTTGACAAAATATTCGAGCTAATTACTAAGCTTTCGACATTAAACGTCCTGAAAATGTATTGTAAATTAGAAATATCATATAAAAATGTAAATAAACAGATTTGGGTGTGTAAATATTCATGTAAAGTCAAATGTTTTTGTTGAATTCCTGTACTTTGACCTCTCCATTGTATCGACNAGTATGCTTTAACTGGTCACAAGTTTAAAGCAAGTCCTTTTTTTGTGACTATAATTTGTAATGGGGCTTCGTTGTGATTCTAAACAAAAAAACGCTTGTGGCATAGGCCTTTGACAAAATATTCGAGCTAATTACTAAGCTTTCGACATTAAACGTCCTGAAAATGTATTGTAAATTAGAAATATCATATAAAAATGTAAATAAACAGATTTGGGTGTGTAAATATTCATGTAAAGTCAAATGTTTTTGTTGAATTCCTGTACTTTGACCTCTCCATTGTATCGACGTCACTGGTGCAGTACCAGCAAGAACATATCATACTGTTAGTAGCACCCCATTTGTATCATACTTCGGTAATCTGAATAAGCAGTTGTGCAAACGATGGTGCTCCGTAACCTCCTGAATGCTTACAAAAGGCTCCAATGCAATAAAGTCAACACGAATAAAATTGTCTGCAGCAAGACTGCCGAAAGTGTGCTTGATAAAGGGTCTAGGTTAATATCTGTGAAAAGGAACTTATTTTTTTTTACTGAGGTGACGACTTCGATAGAGTGACAACTTCTTTCTATGTTAATTTCGCAAAAGTATTTGTAGACTAAATTTTTCGTAACATTGTTTAGGATACATTTCGTCTTTATACTGTTCCAGCAAAGCAAATATATTTACCAAGAGAATTAAGAATTTCATTTGGTTACCTGCACAACATATACACAGCAGGATTTGATTTCCATCTAAGTCAGTTCCTTTTCTTCTTCTTCTTCTTCTTCTTCTTCTTCTTCTACTACTACTTTCGGCTTTTCCTTTTACGGGTCGCCACAGCGGACTATCGCTCTCCACCTCTGTCTGTTGGTGGTGTCCTCTGCAGAGGCTCCAACCACCTTCATGTTCTCGTTAACCGAGTCAGAGAAACGTCTCTTCGGTCTCCCACGCTTCCTCTTTACTGGTGGTGCCATTCCCATCACCCACTTTCCCACATACTCCTCATTCCTACGCACCACGTGTCCGAAACAATTCAACCTAGACTATCTTAACTTCTCCCCCAGTGTGTCCCGTACTGTCTCATTTCGGATTCTATCCATCCTTGTTTTTCCGATGGAGAACCGCAACTTCTTCATCTCACTCACTTCCATCCTCTTCTCTTGCCTTTTCGTCACCGGAACTGTTTCCATGCCATACATCATACCTAATCTTACCACTGTCTTATGGATTGCTCCCTTACCTTTATTTGGCGTATTCTTGTCACACAAGATACCTGTCATCTTTCGCCAACCATTCCATCCCGCCTGCACTCTCTTCTGCACCTCTCGTTTGCAGTCCCCGCTATTTTCCAGCGTCGATACCAGGTACTTAAACTTTTCCACTTGATTGATCTCACTTCCGTTCATGAATATCTTCATTTGACTCTCTCTGCCATTCAGACACAGAAACTCCGTCTTTGGTCTGCTCACTCTCAGACCTCTCCTCTCCAGTGCATATCGCCATCTTTCCAGTTCACGCCCTGCCTCTTGTTTTGTACAGCAGCAGAGTACAATATCGTCGGCAAACATGGAGCTCCATGGTGGTTTCCTCCTTACTTCCTCCGTAAGGTTGTCCATTATCAATGCGAAGAGAAAAGGACTGAGAGTGGAGACCTGATGCAATCCCACTCCAGTCCTGAAGCCCACCGTTGTTCCCAATGGGCACCTAACCACAGTTTCGCACTCTGAATACATGTCTTGAACTGCTTTGATATACTTTTCTGACACTCCTGAGGCTCTCATGCAGTACC
The DNA here is from genome assembly GCA_003991215.1 of Morbakka virulenta. NCBI lineage: Eukaryota > Metazoa > Cnidaria > Cubozoa > Carybdeida > Carukiidae > Morbakka > Morbakka virulenta. Next base: position 488,959 of record RDPX01000040.1, read on the forward strand.
ACACTTCTTCTCTGGGGACCATATATACCATATTTATGCCTTTACCTGGCATAAAGCCAAACTGCTCCTCACTGATAGTGACAATCCGCCTCAGCCTAGCCTCGATAACTCTCTCCCACAGCTTTATGGCGTGACTCATGAGTTTGATACCGCGATAATCTCCACAGCACTGCGCATCCCTTTTTTTCGTTTGCAAATTGGGATAAAGGTACTTTTTCTCCACTCTGCTAGCATTGGCTGCCCCTGGATGATCTTGTTAAACAACTGGGTGAGGAACTCGACCCCAGTGTCGCCCAAGGCTAACCACGCCTCGACTGGTATATTGTCTGGGCCAACGGACTTTCCCTTTTTCATTCTCTTCATGGACTTCCTCACTTCCTCCTTGTTAATGTCTGGTACCCCATCTTCATTGAATATCTGCTCACCCGAACTTCTCTCCCTGGGGTTCTCCACATTCATCGGTCCTTCAAAGTAGAGTTTACATCTTTTCAGAATGTCATCCCTGCTTGTCAAAACTTGACCGTTCTCTCCTTTGATCATTCTCACGTGTTGTACATCCCTGCTTGCTTTGTCTCTCTGCTTGGCTAGTCTGTAGACCTGCTTCCCCGCACCTTTCTCCTGGAGTCCAGTATACAGCTCCTCATGTGCTTCACTCTTGGCCTTACCCATTTCGACCATTGCCAATCTTTTCGCTTCATCATATCTTTGTTTGCTCATCCCTAGTGGCGTACCAATCCTTTAGTGTTTGCTTTTTCCTGGCAATCGCATTCTGGACCTCTTCATTCCACCACTAGCTATCTATATCTTCCTTCCTACGGTGATATACCCAGGGCATTCCTCGCTGCATCTCTCATGGTTTGGGAAAAGTTCTCCCACGACGTCAAACTAATCTCTGACGGTAATCCAACCATCACCGCTCTGCAAAAGTCCTCCTGACTTTCAGCTTCTTTTAACTTCCAGCATCTTATCCTTGGTCCACATTTTTCAGCTTTCTGGCCACTATTTCACCAGGAATAACTTTTTAATCCTTTGCATGAGTGAGTGCCTCATAGATGTAATCTATTTGGGTTTTTCTCCCCCCACTCTCATAGGTCACAAGGTGTTTATTCTTCTTGTTGAAAAAGGTATTCACCACCGCCATTCCAGTGCTGAGTGCAAAATCCACGATCCTCTGCCTCTCTTCCTTTCTTTGTCCATAACCAAAGTTGCCCATCACCGGATCATCTCCATCGCTTCCTTCCCCGACAATCCAATTACTAGGTTCTCCAGATCGCGCCAGCAATCATCCTTCTGCTCTTGTTCACAGCCAACTTGTGGTGCATATCCGCTGATGATGTTCGCGACCTCCTGTCTAAGTTCCATTTTGATGGCAATTAACCTGTCTGACTTCCTGATGACTTTCAACACACCATTTGTGAACTCCTGTTTCAATATTACCCCCACACCGTTTTTGGATTTCTTTGTTCCCATGTAGTACAGCTTGAAACCTTTCCCGATGTTCTTGGCCTTAGCACCTGTTCACCTTGTCTCCATTGTTTCCATTACCACCCTGAAGGTCATCAGCAACAATGGCAGCCGTTGTTAATCCGGGCCTCGACCGATCCAGCATAATCACACTTTCTGTTGTCCGCAAAGTTGATTTGGCAAAGAGTTTTACGCAGCCTGCCCTGGCTGTCACAACTCCCCGTGTCTGGAAGAATGGGTTTCCGAAACTCTGGAAAGGCGGGGAACAGGGGTTACTAGCACTTGCCCAAGGTGCTACCCCAGATTAGTGGAGGGAAGGAGGCGTCTTAATTCTCCATTGCATGGGACTTGAGCCGTACCATGCCCACTGCCCATTCCATCTAAGTCACTAATATAGGTATTTACTATAAAAATTAAAATCCAGGACAGCACACACACACTCTTACACACACATACACACACGCATATATATATATATATATATATATATACATACACACATACAAACACAACCAGGTTCTTTCCCGATTTTATCTCCCCAGCATTTTTCAATAATACTAGATAATAATACCAATAATACTACTAATAATACTCAATAACTTGAACTGGGGGCGTGTAAAGAACAAAGGAACGGCAATAATTTGATTTTTACTAAAAAATGCGGTGCATTTTAAGCTTCATAAAATTGGATATTACGTTAGTATGTATCTGCTTGTGGAGTTACGATACGTTTTGAGTCACGCTTGGGCAAGAAGAGTACCTGTCAGCCTTGCTGCAGCTCATTAGCTTTGGTTGGCAGTTCGGAAAAAATGTCTAGCCGCAGGGCATTTGCTGCCGACTCTTCTTTTGCTGCAGGTGGTAATGTCTGCCTCCAGAAGAGCAAATGTTTGAAACCAGATTAGGGGCCCATAGCATAATCCTGTTCAATTCTGGTGGAAAACTCCTTGCACTTACACTGTTCAATGGGCAACACTGAGACTTGTAACGATGTTTCAAGCCTTGAAATAATTATCTGCAAGCAGCCGATACCACACTGTCGAAGTTGCCGACTACTGCGTTCGGAAAAAAGCTGTTTCCTCAGGTGTGGTTAACGAAATGGGTGAGAAGAAAACAACAAACTCACTTTAAACACATTTGTCCAGCAACATCCGTGGTATATATGTACTTTTAATAGGGCAGGCGATCATTATAGAAACCAATTTGGGTAAATTATCACAAGAAAAGGTTCTGAAACTCTATAATGTAATAGACATTTTCTGGTGCTGATATTGACAGCGCTCACAATCTGCTTGTAGGTAATACTAGCAGACGTACTCGGCGTTGCCCAGGCAAAAAAGTGCAATTCAGTAGGCTAAAACGGCCCTCTCAAGATAATTGTAAGGTATTACACTATTAGAAATGTGACGGTAGATTATTTCAGTTCAAAGAGCTGAAACTACCTTGACACTTGGGGTGTGGTATAAAAATAATAGGTAATTTTAACTTCGGTAACCTTACGAAAGGTAATGTTAGAACTTCAAATAAAAAATGGTATGGCAATACATTGGCAAAAAAAAAGATTAAAAAAGACAAAAAAGAAAGTCCTCCCCGGCGGGGAACCGAACCCTGGTCTCTTGTGTGGCAGGCGGGGGTACTCACCACTATACTACCGGGGACTTGTACGGTCAAGGAGATTACATTATAGTAAATAAACTTCCTTAATTTCAAAAAAAGTTTTAATATTGTTCTATTTTTGTTTTGGAATTTATTTATTAAAAATCACATTAAAATTTTTATACTTTTAATTGTATTCACATTTTTGACTGGAGGCCTCCTTCACTTTGAAAACAGGATCGGCCACCCCCTAACGCCCCAGAATATGACCTCGAAGGTTAGCCTTTTATATCTCAGATCCTCCCCTGGATAAAAATAGTCACACTCCAAATTTCAGTTTCCTAGGTTAAATAGTTTTGTCATAAATTTACTTCAAACAGACAGACAGACAAACAGACAGGCATACTCACTTTTGTATATATAGATGAAGAATGTCATTTTCAAACCTCATCTTTTGTCCTTAACATAGAGCAAAGAGTAATTACGTTTTGGTAGAATGGAAGTGGCATGGACCAACAAATAATAAAAATTATAACTTAAAACTGGATCTTACCCTGTTCATACTAAAGATTAATAAGATATTTCTTTATTTGAATTTCTGAGGCTTCAGGATGTTTGCTTGCCTGTATAAACCAGGAAGTTTGAAAGCATCCTGAATACTAAGAATTGATCTACGTAAAGCGGAATTCATTCATTTAGCCAAAGGCAAAGAAAAAAAAATCCTCAATGTTAAAAAAAAAATTATCAGTTCAAGTAGCTGTTAAACGNCTCTCTCTCTCTCTCTCTCTCTCTCTCTCTCTCTCTCTCTCTCTCTCTCTCTCTCTCTCTCTCACTCTCTCTCACTCACACACACACACACACACAAACATATATATATATATATATATATATATATATATATATGAAATTAAAAATTGAAGAAATTAAAGAAAAAAAAAGTAAGACATAAATTAGAGTAAGATTAAAAACTGTTAAAAACTGATAATGAATTGATAGTGCATTATCAAAGTGAAAAATTCATTAGACGTGTTACACTCGAAACCAAAATTGAATATGAAGACAATTCCAAAGGGGCCAACAGAAAAAAAAGCAAATGAATGTATTTTTCAATATACAAAATGCTAAATATTCGGTTACTTCAGAGACAAAAGCAGCAGGTTAAAACTTTCTATTTCAAGATTATACCTACATTGACTTGGTCACAAGCTTCTGATCTTTTAAACTCGTGCACCACTGTAGAGTATACCTTTCTCAAATTTCAGCCAGTGATCTTACAATATTTAAGATAACTGATGAAAATAAGCCTGGCTGATAATATCATTGGGATGATAACATTATAAAAATATACTACAATATCGACAGCGAGAATTATAATTGTTGAAAGGCGAAAAAATATATGTGCACCTAACTGGATTCTAAACAGTGTCTGTGGACTTATGTGAAAGATACAGTTGCCAAAATGACCAGGTTAAGAACCAGTGTCGACAGTTCTAGGGCCACAGCATGTGGCCATGATACCCATAGGGCTGGATTGAAATCCAGTTCAGTGCGCTAATATTTTTCACTTTTTTACAATTATGTAATAGCCCTTACCAAGAGTATTCTATTTATCAATTCAATGTTATTAGAAAAGAGTCATGTTATGTTACCTGAAGTTAAAACCTTGTGCTATTGGCGCATCAGGGTCATCTATCCTGAGAAAAGCAACAACAACAGATGAATCTTAACCGTTAACGTTTTCTGCTGTTCTTTGGAAAAAGAAAATATTTGTTAAAATGCATATTAAGATCCATGAAAAAACATATCAATGCAATGTGATACTCTTTATTATGACATAGACCTCGCCAAATTTTATAACTAGCAAAACTATTTCATCGCTGTCACCACGAAGGTCTGCAGTGTCAAAGTATAAAAACATGGTACCTAATCATTTTAGTAGCCTGAAGATAGAAGTATCTCTCTTAACGTACCCCAGAAAGAATTTACGATTTATGACATGATAGAGCGACTACACCTTTGAATAACTTTCATTGTAGTGGATTTCCAATTTAACATAATATTTAACATTTTCACTGAATTTCGTTCGTGAAAATAATACCAAAGGAGAAAATCTGCAAATATAGTGGAATGAAAAATGTTTATGCATCAAACTTAAATAAAGGTTATGTTAACAAAATGATCTGGTTACGAACATTGCGATGATGGCTGAAATAGTTGGGCAAGAAGTGTGACAAGCACTCGTTCAAGCCCAGTTCGGTGCACACTATTTTTATTCTTCTCCTTTTGAAAAAACACGTGATATCATGTTAAGATAGCTACATAAGCCAATAAATACAATTACCACTTGTAACAATACCTATGGTGCGACAACTGTAAGTATAAAACCCAGGAAGCGAAGGTTTCATGTTAAAGTATTGGGGGATTGCAACTCAAATGTGACAAAGGAACATGAGTAAAACAAAACGCAATGAGTAAAGGAGAAAACTAAAAGGGGGAATTATGCAACGATCTGTTGCATTCAAAGATATATTTTTTCAGATGTTCTGGTACCAAATGTGAATCCTACCAAACTGACCACTTGCCATAACGTTTAATTTTATAAGGTAATGGCTCGGTGTCTTTTCTATACGTCTTCCTAGTCCGCGGTTTGGCGGCCTTATCGCAGGTAAAAGCAAAGGTAATTAATTGGTAGTGTCGAGTGACAAGAGCAAGTTCCGTGAATATTACGCAACAAAACAAGTGAGCCTCATTATAAAAGGTAGGTCTCCGCAAGGCTGTGTTTTGCTATAGAGATGGAAAATGCTCTCCTGTTAGTCATAACACATTCTCAATGGGTAGAATAAATTGAAGATTTCGATTTGATAGAGTGGAGTGGGAGCTCCGCAAGACTTCATAACCTATTTACACCGTGTTTTGGAAAGCAGCAGATCATTTTTAGAATTTCTGCTTTTTTCAATGTTCAAGAAAGCTTCAAATACCATATTTTACTATCCAGGAGGACGTTTGTTCAAATTTATTTGAAGGCATGCATAATAACCTCAAGAAATTCTGGTAATTACAAGTAAAAAATCCTTTGCAAAAAATTTGTACTGCCCTTTCGTTTTTGGAAAAGTATCTGTCGATCTGTCATTCTTTGACTGCATAATCTATCCGTAATTCTTTGCCTGAGTTGACACCAAAGTATGACAAAATTTCAAGCAGTCTTTGCTAACAACATCCTTCTATTAACTAAACTCTTTCTCTTCTCTTGGGTTAAACCATGCACTTAAATAAAAATTAATTACAAGCGAGGGGGAAAGCCCACAACCATTTTCTATTCTAAGCAATAAGGTAGCCGGCGGCGGCAAAAAAATTAGATTTTTTAAAGTCCAAGTGACAAGGAATGAGAAACCACCTGTCAAAAAAGTAAGTGAATACATGAATTGAAATGTTAGAGAACCGGAAGAAAAGTGAGAGAAATTAACCAATAAAGAAAAGGCAATAACGATATACAAAAATGAAATTGCAAAAAGTAGGTCTTACTGTATGCAGTGGAATGGATAAAAACTTTAGTCTCATTTTTATGTGACTTTCCCCATGCCCATCAAACACCCCCAAAAACATGTTCTAATTTTGACGTGTTTTGACCTTATTTTCTATTCTGCATTCTAACAAAAATATGCCAAATGACATGCCAAAATAAGCTAATCACGAGTTTCATGTGGGAAGAAACTGGTAAATGTTGTAAACTAGGCCTATATCCTAACAGACAGAAATATAAATATAGACAATAAATATAAATATAGACAGAATTACAGTCAGTAAAAGCAGCCAATTTCAGTTAACATGAAGTGCCTACCTTCTAAAGGAATATTCGGGTACGCAGTGGCTGTCATCTAAATCTAGATTGCAATTCCATGTGATAATGATCCCAATGTTACCTCCCTGAAAATAATGCAAAACGATTTACTTGATCAGACTGTAAAAGTCCCTACATAATACACAATAAAACTGGCGCCGCTTTGAGCCTTTAGCATATTTTTTCAGCTTTACAGTGCTACAAAGATTAATAAACAAGTCTTTTATTTATTTATTTTTAGTTTTAGTTTTAACGTCATTTTTCCCCAGCAACTGGGGCTCAGACGGTGCCCTTCAGAGGGACTTTGATTTGGCAGTGAGGAATTTCTTGGCCGGATGCCCTTCCTGACGTCAACCAATAGCTTTTTTTTCTTTGCAAAGTTCCAAATTCTCCTCGGCAGCTCGGGGAATCGAACCCGGAACTCTTGGTTACTGTGCAGTTGCACTAAACATTAAGCCACGGCTCCTCTTAAATCTTGTTGCTATAGATTCTTAAAATAGCAAACAATTTTTTTCAAAAGATATAGTACCTTTCCAATGTAAACAATAGCAATTTAGAGCGGTCCGGTGGAGTAATTTTGAAAATCTCATAAGACATTGTATTGCACGGTGGCTCACAATAACATAAAATGGAATACGAAAAATAATCAAATCCTGGTCTATGAACAAAGAAATCTATTCAGAAGATATTTTCTATCAAGTAACTATTCTTACAGCAAATAAGGAGCCAGTGTGGCCAATTTGGATAAATCTTAGGCACAAATCCACAGTCACATTAAAAGCAAGTTGCAGGACTGCAGAATGTGAAATGACAATTGCACATATGACACTTTACTTAAAATTTGAGTATGAATTATAATTATAATAATTATAATTCTCTATATTTGTGGCTCAAACTTTAACAAATGTATCGAACGAACNAAATTCTCCTCGGCAGCTCGGGGAATCGAACCCGGAACTCTTGGTTACTGTGCAGTTGCACTAACCATTAAGCCACGGCTCCTCTTAAATCTTGTTGCTATAGATTCTTAAAATAGCAAACAATTTTTTTCAAAACATATAGTACCTTTCCAACGTAAACAATAGCAATTTAGAGCGGTCCGGTGGAGTAATTTTGAAAATCTCATAAGACATTGTATTGCACGGTGGCTCACAATAACATAAAATGGAATACGAAAAATAATCAAATCCTGGTCTATGAACAAAGAAATCTATTCAGAAGATATTTTCTATCAAGTAACTATTCTTACAGCAAATAAGGAGCCAGTGTGGCCAATTTGGATAAATCTTAGGCACAAATCCACAGTCACATTAAAAGCAAGTTGCAGGACTGCAGAATGTGAAATGACAATTGCACATATGACACTTTACTTAAAATTTGAGTATGAATTATAATTATAATAATTATAATTCTCTATATTTGTGGCTCAAACTTTAACAAATGTATCGAACGAACAAGTAATAAATTAGGGAACCTTTTTTTTCTTAGCTGGGGAAATTGTAGGGTCATTTCTATGAAGTTTAGCCTCATACGTTATTTCTTTTTATTTTACTTCAATGTTTCCAATACATTACTTCCATATCAAAGTATTGGAATGAACTGAAATAAAAATAGAAAATTCCTTTTCATTCAATCAATCAGTCAATCAATTAACCATTAGCTCACTTAGTCATCAATCAATATAGTATGCTAGAGTGGTGATGTAGGTGGCAATCACAGGTATATTTTCTTTACGTTATTGCCGTATGAAGATATGTTAAGAGGCCTGAACCGTTAACCTTTCCAATATATCGAGAAAGTGCCTCGATTGCGCAGATTTTGCTTTATGCGGCCCAGTATTGTGAACTTCATCGGCCTTTTTTAGTTGGCATGTGAATAAAGAATACCTGTATGAAGATGACCGTCTGCAGCAGCAATTCGTGTCAACCACCACGATATAGCACTTCCTTACTTGTAAAGTTGTCCTTCAAAGGAATCAGCACAATATCTGGGAACCAAATCCTTGTTACCAGGATGTAGGCATTCATAATCTTGCTGATGATTTAGCTTCCAGTCATTCAAAAACGGGGCCCATACGTAAGTCTAAACAATCCTAGCCGAATTCTTATCATCGTATTCTCGATGCAAATGTGTTTCCATGGATTCGCAGTATGATTTCTTGGTCAGATATTGAGCCTGCTATTACTACGATAGGCAGTTGTGCAAACTTTTTTACTTTACTTTTTCCAACACTTTACCTTTCACCGAATTGAAAGACCAGTATCAATGGTTTCTTGTTGATTAGAACCCCCTTCCTATTCATCTGTTTGATGTTACCCGTTGTTATCTCAGTATAAAATTAAAAGTCAAGGGTGAGGATGCATCGCGTTGCAGACTTACGCCTTGTTTCACAATAACGTATTCAATGGCCACGCTGTTAAACCTGCACTTAGCTTACTGGTGCAAGTGAAAATGTCTCATCGAGAAGACGTACTGGTTATCTAAGACCAATGATTTTAGTACTTTAAACAATCGCCCATGTCCAAAATGATCAAATGTTTTCACCCAGTCTAAGAAAAAGTTGACATCTTTCTACATCTCTACTGCTCTTCGTACTAACATTCTCTGCAATATCTCAGCTAATATTCAAAAAAAATGTCCAAATTAGACTTTGCAGTAGATTGTTAAAATGCTGCATTACCGTAGTGGAGTCTTTGAAAGAGAAGGAAAGGGACAAAAGAGATAAAATAATAGATAGATAGATAGATAGATAGATAGATAGAGAGAGAGAGAGAGAGAGAGAGAGAGAGAGAGAGAGAGAGAGAGAGAGAGAGACACACACACACAGACAGAGAGACAGAGAGAGAGAGAGAGAGAGATTGAGCTTGTGTCTGAAATGATGAAAACACACAAAAATTATGAAATATATTTGAAAGATTAGAGAGAGTATGGGGGTGGGTGGTGGGTGGTGATGTGTGCCTTCGTCGCTCGTATTTTAGACTTTTGACAAAAATAAGTGATTCCAAGTTAAACCAATAGCAGTACGAATAGAGTCACGTATCTTACAATCTTATAAAACATTTCTTCTCAAAATGCAAGCAAGGAATAGCCATGGGAACTGTGTCAATATTTTTATAACATTTTGAAGTTAACCGATAACACAGGTTAATGTCATCACTAACTTCTAGAGCCGAGTCACAAGCTTCCCAATCAGACAAAGCTGTTAAGCAGGTTATTTTTTGTCAATTTAAAAACCTATTTTTCTGTCCATTTCAAAGCTAAAACATAAGGAAATTACTTGGTTTAAAGAACTGCTAATTAGATATGAAAATAGGTGGCATCCTTGTAGCCTGAAAATATTCTATACCCATCGAAAGTGTTGGTAAATCTACAATGGTAGACAAAAGGAGAATATGTATCTGTGCTCGTCCGTTTATTCAAGTCATTCGAGGTGGGCCCAAAACATGTTGTGACTTGAACAATGAAAAATATTTAATTTCACAAACACTTTACTGACTTAAGTAAATGTCTGATTTGTTCCTAGGATGTCAGAGTGCAACGACCCATACATAATGATGAGCTTCATTACAAGTATCGCAGGTGTATATCAATGGTATGCCACTTTTAGAAGGAACTTTGTCATCTTAACTTACTTGAATAACATTTCAAAAATATGGCAACAACCGTTATTACATTAATGCTCAGTTATGGAAGAAGACTTGGTCTTGTATATTAACTGGTGCCAATCGTAAATCTCTCTTGTCAATTGGGAGGGTTAGCAGAGCTAATGAATATAAAGTGTACAGATTTTGAATTGACCCTGTTGTGTGGGCTGCTACGTTTCTTCATATTGACTAATATTGAATACATAGATTTCACTTTTTTTTTTGGTGAATTATGATCTCCGCGGCAATACGTGAAATTTCTATTTTTCCAACCAATTCTTTAGGTTAGGGGTGCTCAGTACTATGGTTTTTTACGTTTTTTGTCATACGGTTTCTTATAGACAGTTTCTCATAAAACAAAATACGTTTATTGCTATTTACTCTTATCAGTTAAAAAATTCTTCGACTTAATAGTTGTCAAAGGCATATTTTCTTTGTTCTACCTCTGTAATAAACATGTTTGCTAGTTCTTGAAGTTGAATTCCCATGGCGATCTCCTCATGGAATGAACAAGCCATTATGTGAGCTAATTGTGCATTTCCATATGAAGCGCTCAGGTAAGTTTTCACGAGCTTCATTTTTGAAAACGAGCTTTCACTAACACCGTTCATAGCAGGGCAGACAGATGTTATTTAGAATAGTTTCTTTACCTGAGGCATCAAATTTTGAACCTCTTGACGGCTCATAAATGATTTGAGATCATCAAGTTTACTCATATATAGGAGATCGTGTGCAGCAAGGTTTCCAAAAACCATTTAAAAATGACCTTGGTTAAAATCCTTCGCGAAAATCTAAAGCACCTCGGAGAGCGCCATTTCTCCCTCCTCCAGGTTTCCGTTGAAAGTCTTAAACAGCATTTGTTCTAGGTGTACGTGGTACTGCAAATCATCTTGCTCAAACCTTCCTGTCATGATTTCTATTGCAATATCTGGAGATCAAAATCAACAAGCTTGTAGAATTCTCTTGGAGAATCAAGTAAATAAGACGTTGCTTTTATACCATAACTGGTGATCCTAATTGGTCGACTTTTTTTCCTAATTACAGTTGCTTCATCTATATCGGCACTTTTGTGGAACTGCTCAATAAAAAAACCCCGATTAAAATTAGTCACCACTCCGGTCGCATTTCGGCGTGTTCACTGTAATGTTTGCAATTTCATAAGATTAAAGTGCGTTTTGACTTGTGCTTTGCAGAGTTTGGCAGTCTTCTTACCGTCCATCTTGTTGGGCATAAGTCATGTTGTCCCGCATATAGGCTATCAGATTCATTTCGGGGCTTCTCTAAACTAATGTACTTCTACCTACGTAGACATTTTATGAGATGTATCAAATGCTTCTTTAAGCAAAGGTCCGCCTTTTATATTGTCAAATATAATGTCACCACATGCCAAATTCAAAGAATGGCCATGTCAGTGTACATATAACATAGAACCATTTTTCTTTTTGATGATCCTTGCTGCAGCGTTATTCTACCCCTTCATGACTGCTACTTCATCTCAACAACCCCTTCCCACCCTTGCATCCTGGATATCAAGGTCTGCTTGTTTGAAGGAAATCTAAAATCTAAATCTTAAATACTTTAAATCATCCAGTATCTGTATGACTAAGTACTCTTCATGGAGATTATTTCATCATCTAAACATCAAATGCAAATAAGAAGTTGTTCCGGAATTATGGCAGCAGGAGTGGCGTTCATAAAACTGAAAAATACTAACAAGCGGAAGAGGCTAAGGAAGTAAATAGCTCCTGTTAAATCAGTTGAAGAAAATCGAGAGAAAGTACATCCCAGAATATGTGGATAAGGTGAATGCTGAAAATAAGTGACAAGTTGCATTAAAAAACTAGGGGATTCTTAGAGACGCCAATTAGAGAAATATATGCAGGAAGGATTGACTATTGCCATAAAAATACATAGACCAAATATAAAGCAAGTCAGAGAAATGCAAGTCATCCTGTTTTTCCATGGACTTTAGCAAACAAATGCTTAGGACTATGTAGAAATACAAAATCGCGAGAGAAAGACAAAAGATCGCTTTAATGAATTAGATCAAGGAAAGGGCGATAGCTACCTTGGAAAGGTAAAATAAAGATAAAGTATGATTTTTTATCTTTCGAATGCCTATATAAAACAGCAACCAAACGTCAATTACCCGTAACCCCAACTCTTCAGAGTACTGTTATAAATAGAGAAATACGTTTAATTGCAGAGCTCAATACTCACCATATAGGCCAATTTCTTGAAATCGTCCCCTAATTCTCTTATTATATCACCAAGTTTAAATATAGGACAGAGTTTGTTATCTTCATGGTCAAAATTACACGATTTTAGATATTTCGAGTTGTTCTCATTACGGATGTTTCTCCTGTAGTAAAAAAAATTTGATAAATGCCAAATGTCTTATAACACTGGTAAAACACAAAAATTCATCAGTGATATTACAAATTACTGTGTACTGCATAAATATATTTACCTATTTTGTCTGTCCAAATACACACACACATACACACACACACACACACACATATATATATATATCCATTTCAAATATCCAAAATAAAAATTTTTAAACCCCTGATATAAATAATAAAACGTTATCACATTAGATAATGGAAAAGTAAAACATATTTTCTACCATTATAAGCTATAATTAGACAACTACTCGTATAATTCAAATTACTTAAAGCACTGCTAGTGAAAAGAATCCATTACTTACTTTGTAAAAGAAAACTTTGGAAACGTTATAGCATTTTTTATCAGGACTGTAAAATTTTCTGCATGTTTCAGTAAAGGTTCTCCGATTCTAAAGAGTAAGAATTAAACGACAATCATTAAATAAAATTTTGCTCAACCGTGAAAAAAAACCATGAAAAAGAATGGAAAAGTGAATTATTCACATAGCTTAACAGTAGTACGTAAGTTGCTTCTATTTGTAGAATACAGCAACCTTTCAGGAAAAGAACAATTAATTACAAGTAATGTATTCCCATTAAAAATATGCCAATCATGATAAAAGATAGGTTTCCTGGAGAACATTAGACAAAAAATAAAGAACAAGGTGCTGAAGGTAACAGCTTGTGCAAACACGAAAGTTACATATATATATAAATAGATATCTATCTATATATATATATGCAATTGATTTCAAGTCAATATATATATATATATATATGCTTTTAAGTCCAGAGAAGACTGTTGAACTACTGCTTTTTTACCATGTCAAATCTATTCCGAGGCAACGTAGTTGGTATTCCCTGGGGTTTTTAAAAAATAGCATTAAAAAGCCGTCCACTAATAGCAACAAAAGTGAGGCGCCTTGCAAAAATAACTGATTTTGTGAAGGCATATCATACTTTCTTTGGAGTTAGGCTTAGAGCCCAGGACAAGCCATTTGCAACCCATGTTAGCTGCATAAGATGTGTTGAGAACTTGCGTGATTGGAGAAATAACAAAAGGAAATGTAAACCATTTGCTGTTCCTATGGTGATGGAGAGAGGGTAAAAATCATGTGACAGACGCTTTGTACTGTATACAAAGTGTTCCTTCAAAGGGCGAACTAAAATCTATGGGTCTCAAAGCGTCCTTAAAGCACTTTAGTATTTTAGATAAGGCTAACAACAGCTTTGATCTGTTGATTTACGAAAACCACCTAATGTTACAGGGGCGACCCACCCTTTATTTGTAAAACCCTTCAATATCATTACATCAGTTCTAATACCGACTTAACTTTTTTTCGCTTTTTTAAATTCAATAGTATTTACTTATTTAGTCGGCGTACGACTGAGACGTTAATTTTCCGAACTGATTTTTCGTAATTCTCATACGTGTTGTATGACGTGATGTCACATGACGTGTCTCGAAATATCTTTTAACCAGTCCAGTCCATTGAGTTTGTCAACTTTTGGATTATTAGAGTTTTAATTAATCGTTTTCCTAACATGGCTTGGTCTCAATAACTGGCATTTTAAATTAAAATATAAACAACTGAAATCGTCGGTCGAACTTGTAATCTTTGACACATTTGCTGAACTGGCTGTAGCATAGTTTGTGTCGCTGTTGTTATTAGTTACTAAATAATACAGGAACGGGGGTAAAAATACATTGACGTGATAAAAAACCCCATCTACAATAAGCACCAGAGCTCAAAATCAGGTGTAAATAACGGGCTAGTGTAAAAATGGTATTACGCCACAATTTGTTTACGATATGCCAAATATTATTACCACAAACAGAAAAACATATTTACTCAAATCCATGTCCTGGCATTGGTAATATATCCTTTTCAACGGGGCACCATGCATAAATTTCACATACTTTTACACCAGGCTTGCGATCTGAATCCACACATTCACCTGTTCGTACACCTAGAGATGTAATACAATGTTAAAGAAATAATTAACTGTTAATGATTATTTATTTATCTAGCTATACAACTGACAAAGGTAATAAAACAAAGAAATGGGCATTGGCACCAAGGTGTTGAACATTCTTGCGCGAGCAAGAATGAAAAAATGGAACAGTTTATTACGAATGTAAACCAATTTTCTCAGACTTATAAAAAGAAAGAAGAAAAAAAAAGAAATACATCCTGTTATTCCAGGTATAATTGGCTTACATCTGATCTTATAAAAGTTGTTTTAAATATTTAAGTTTTACATCTTACATTACTGTGACATTTCCTGACATTTTTGACGTTTCAGTCATTTTCACAAATTACTTTCATAAACAAAATGTTTTTGGGTGTTGATTTCCAAAATGTGCATTGCATATGTCTTCAAAGTTTGGAATAGTGGTCATTTGTAGCTCATGGCCTCTACTCTTTTAACGTTTTTTTCACAAAATGAAATGGAAAAAAACCCAACCCAACTAGTTTGATGACACAAACTATCAGATTAAGAGACTCAAGCTTTACTAACCTAATTAGCCAGGCGGATAAGAAACTAAACAATTTATATCTCCGAGGTTCAAATATCCAAGCTTTGATTCATAGACAACATTCAATTTGAAAATTAGTTACTAGCTAGCAAACTGCATGACTATAACTATAAAAAAAGACGTTTCTTCATCACAGGGCTAATATGATATGCATTTTTCCTATTTCTGCCAAAAAGTTTGGCTCTCGTAGTGAGACACTGCCTTTAGAAGCTGACCATTTTTCACATATGTACTTTACAATTTGAACTTGAGTAAGTTTCTTTACTTGCTTCCCTTGCTTGGAAAATGTATCTAGGTATTTGATTCAAATTCAAAAAGAAACTGCACAAACAAGAATTACTAAGCCCTTTTTTTGGAGACTCTCTTCCCTTCTAATGCACCCAATGAAAAAAGTAAAAGAAAACAGGGTGGATATCTACAAAATAAGAAAAAGGTACAAAAGCAGATTGAAACTGAAAATTGTTCAATTCACATAGACCGCTGCTAAAGCAAAAAAGGGTATTGCTCAAGAAACTTTTTTCTTTCTCAAAACTATATAGAAAGAGTTGAGATATCTAACAAATTCAACTCAGGTCTTGAATACTGATAAAAACTTACGACCCTTAGCAACTACAGATAGTGCTTAACTACTTAAAATTTGTCTTGTAGGTCAAAGCACTGGAAATGACACCTTTATTCACATTAAGCTTTCTTTCCCAAAAGGTATTCTTAAAAACGAAAACAATAAATGCCAATATTCACTTCCCTTGTAGCCTTTTCCAAGCTGTGGTCACAACTAAAATAACATTATGTCATGTTGTTCCTAAATGAGACCATACAGCATTCTCAAAAACAAAAAATCCCCATTTTTTAAAATCTCTTTTTCTCCCTTTCTTTTACTTTGAAACAAGTAAAGAGAATAATATTTACAAGAGCCTTGACCAATTATAATTAAAGAGCAGATTTGCCCAATATTACATAAAAACCCAATAAATCCCATATTGGACCCTTTTATATGAAAATCCTATATTTTTTACCTTTTTCTTAAAAGCTTATATTTTGGATTATTTATGATAAAAACCTTTATATTTGGAGGGCAAAAATATATATTTTTTTAATTTTTTTGCCATTTCACTTACTTGTAATGTGAATGCCCTGGCAAGAACAATTGTGAATATATACACAGTACATTGATTAATAGAGAAATAACAGGAAATAATGCCAGGAAACTTGTGTTTATTATTATTGTCTAAACTGTTATTGTGGCAAACATTTGTATGAAGGTTAGTGCAAGTTACACTTATTGTAGCATTGTATTAGTATCACTACATAAAATTCAAAAGCAGATTACAATTTAGAAATCGCTATTAAGATGGAAAAAGATAAAACACAAAAATATACAACAATAAGTAGATATTGCAAGGAATTTATTCACAATGCTATGGATGGTTGTGTTATTTTAAACTGTCTGTCATACGCAAGTTACTGACAGTTAAAAATTCTGGCAAAAAGTTTGCAACTTACCATTCCCATTGGTAACCATGGTCATTGCAAGGCAATCTTCATTAGTCTGGCAATAGTTGTCCTTGAATTTTGGGTCTTCTGGGCACTCTCCTCTTGTTTGATTTGGAGTTAATATCATATTTGTCATCACAAAAAATGCATTATTTTCCTAACAAAAAAAAGTAAACTATTACCCTATCCAAACATCTATCTATCCATCTATACATCTATCCAACAATCAATCAATCCATCTATCTATCATCTATCTATCTATCTATCTATCTATCTATCTATCTATCTATCTATCTATCTATCTATCTATTTATCTATCTCAGAAGCATGTCTAATTTCAGTGGGCAGTGAGTGCAGTGTGCATGCAAGGAAAAAAATTTAATTCTTGAAAACATAAACATGTGATATTCTTAAGTACTTTCCCTGCTCCAATCAATTCCTTACTTGTTAATGTTAATTGGCATTTTGAACACTTGGTGATGGCAAACACACTAATCTATTTCCACATAGGTGATTACAACCTTGTGATAAAAAGTGGTTGCAGTTTGTTAGGTTTACTTTTGTATCTATTATTTATGTTTCCCTAATTTTTACATTATCATCATCACATTACTTAAGTCAGGATACTACTCCATTCCAAAGAGTCACTGACTTACTCCCCATAATTTGGTTCACTTCCTCTAATTGAATCAGGCAAATGTATCCACATAATTAAAAACAACTTTAGTATATTCTTTCCCCATCATTGCTTTTCATGTCTGCTTAGCTCTTCCTCTTCCTCCCCTGCCTTAACATCAAAATTCCAAAATTCTCTATTAATTTAATGGCAAAATGGCAGTGCTCAAATTAATACTGAAAAAAGGTCATGGTCAGAAAAAAATCAAGTGTCCTCCCTCTCCACTATTTTCACCATAATATGTAGTGAAGCAAACCCTGTTATAATTTGGGAAACAGAGCATCACTGATCCCACAAGATGCACGTTGTTCCAAAACAAAGATGTAACAAAAGAAAAGCTTTAAAGCACTAAGTGATAAGTTGCCTGTCTGGCTGACAAACTTTTTTTGTCAATTATGATGATTCTTGTTTTCAGCAGTCAGTATATATAATTGGCTGTCACTTAACTCTTCCCTCTTACTACCACAATGCACAACTGAAATGACTAGTGCAAAGTTTCTATGTTCCTCACATTCCTTCACACCCACCCTTTGTTTCTTCTTCTATCACCCCTGTTCAACATTCAGTCACAGTCTCCTTTTCCCTTTCCCCTTTTCTAAATGCAAAAAAGTCAAAAGTACTACTTATTCAATTACAGCAACAATTCAATCACAATGCAAAAGTAACCTGCTCATAATGAAATATATAACTGGAAAACACACGAAAACGTTTATGGTGTCATTTACTTCAAATCTATCAGCCTTGTGTAATTCAATGTCAAAGTAGAAGGAACAAATCCAACCTATTAATGTTTTTGATGCACTTTTTAAAGAAGTTCAATTCTAATAAACACAAAATTTGAGGCTATGTCGATATCAAGATCTGCTCCAAAACTAAGTCACTAGACCTCATTCATTTGAGATGGTTTAATAACATGTAGTCTAATAAGACTGGGTAACATAATCCACCATGATCAAAGAAAATAATCCAGCAAAGTCAATTGAATAGCTCTTTCATACATGCTAATGAACTGGGTTTATGCCTCCCCATACTCTAGACTGTTGGGGACTAGTTGAAAAAAATGAGGCATGGGGAAAATTAACAGTTTGGTGGCTACTTAGCCTAATTAGGAAAACAGTATTTCAAAATATAAAAGAATCCTAACAGACAGAAAAGCAGTATTTGTTGATGCCTTAACTTTTGAGAGTTAAGAATGCAACAATTTTAACAGCATTTTGTATGGATGTAATTAATACCTGTGGAGGTACAACATAGTCTGCTGGGTCAAAAATATGCATTCCTCTGAGGATGGATGAATTAAATGTTGTGAAGTTAACAAGAGAAGTTCCTTTTAGCTTTGATACAACTGATGCCACTGGGGAAGAGTCAACTTCCTGGTAGCCTTTTTTCCAGATAATTGCATATCTATATAAAGAAAGTAAAGATTGAAACAAGGTAAAATTAAATGTTAACAGCAATTTTCAGAAAAAGATGGTTGATAGCCAAACATTATAATACTTGTATGATACAGTTGCCAATCTTAACCCACCATTATGCAACCTTTTCCTTTGCAATAACCTTCCAACATGGTTACTACAATTTGGCAAAAGTGTGGAGGCCTAGCATTAAAATGAGCTTAAATATCGTAATAGCATTTACAGTAATGCTGAAAACCTAAAATAACATATTGGTTCATTTTTTACAACTCTTTAAAAATAAGGCAAGGCATAGATCTATTTCCACCAATGAAAGATTTTATTGTGTTTCTTTGGTCTATGTCCCTGGAATACTAAAATTCATCTATATTTTAGCCATCTGACAAAGTATGAAAAAATGTGCTTAGTGTTATGAACTATAATTTATTATTAT
>RDPX01000040.1:509003-516503 GCA_003991215.1 Morbakka virulenta
AGCAGCTGAATGACTTGTGCAATACATGATCATGAAATATGTTTAATAATAAACATGTGTAAAATTAGTATGTAATGACTATAGTTATAGTTAGTATGTAATGACTATAGCTTCAAGACTGCAGATGGTGCAAAAAACATGTAGGAGGACAAAACAACAGTTATTGTCCATGTTATTAAAAAAAAGTGAATGCATTAATACATAAACGAATATCTAAGTAAATACATAAATAAATATATATATATATATAAATAATAAATAGTCCAAAATTTTTACTTGTCCGAATTATTTAAAGATTACTTAATTCTTTCTTCTCTCTTAACCAGTATAACCAGTCTTTAATATTTAGTAATTATATGCTCTACTGTGACTCTGACTTCAACAAAAGCCTTTTGAAGTTCTGGTCATGTATACATCACAGGTATAATATTGATATCTACTTTGATTTACATGTGGATATCTTAACAGACCTATATGGAATCAGTAACATTTAAGCTAAAGTAATGGTTAAACATAGGTAGTACAGCTGGCCTTATGGTTATGTTCATGGCAAGAAATAGTGTTATGCCTTTTGGCGAGGCTCAGATTGAGTCGGTAAAAGCCTAACTTGTATTCCTATATTCATTTCTATCGAATTTTCTTGAGATTGATTCGTTTGCACAAACATGGGGCTTTAAGAGTGGGTATAAAAAGAAGAATTTCCCTACAATTTTTATCGTCTTTCTAAAACAATATGAATTATGATAAGGGTATCAGTTGCCCTATTGTTTAAGGTAATAAATGGGGAGTGGGTCATAAAAATAACACACACAATAATGATAATGAATATGGCTTACCCAATAACATATCCAAGAATAGCTAATTGGATGGTCCTGTTTAAAAGTCCAACTTTTTTGTTATTTATTTTGACTATTTTAAGTGTATCATAACTAAAAACAAAACTTCCCGCTTTTGCACAGATATTAGCAAATCCACTTTTGGCTGCCATTTTGAAAATCTCATTAAGAAAACAACAGAAGCCTGGGAAATAACAATGGCACCAGCATTCGCAAAAATTTCACTTTTTGTTTGCTTTCAACCTGAGATCATCTTTTTTTGCAGGGGTCCCCACAGCATTTATTTTTTGTGTGTTTACATGTTAATAAATTTTAGTGCTTCTGGTTTTTCTTTTACTTTTATTGATGTACACATTTTGCAAGAACCTAAACTGGTTCAAATATAACGACTTGGAGACCCGATGCTTAAGTTTTAATTTGTAAATCTGCCACTTATCCATGCACCGGTCCTTAGGAAGTTCTTAAACTTTGAAACCGGTCCTTAGCACACCAAAAGTTGGGGACCACTGATTTATAGCACAGCACTCTTTTGTGGAACGAAAGTCTCCTTCTCTGTAGGCCTTTAGCAATCCTAATTTGCAAGTAACTTACATACCCTACCTCACCATTTATATGTTCATTTTTCCCACACTTTTATGGACTCTTTTTATTTTATTTTTATTGTATTTCGATTGTTCTGCAAGCTGGTTCACCGTTGTCAGGAAGGGGTGGGGTGGGGTAAAACAAAGTGATCTTTTAAGTGGGGGGGGGGGAAGTGAAACTATTTCCCTTGACCATCATTTAAGGAGACGGCATCCAAGTAATTGACAGGACCGGATGAATTATGGACTCTATTTCTGATAGCACGGGCTACTTAATACAAGAAAGTCATTAGCTTGTCTACTTTTTTTTATAAAAAAGGTATTTTGAAATCGATATTTTTCCTGGGAGTGCGCGAATAGGCTAAGATATTTTTACTAGAGGCGCGTAGCCCTCTTCTAACCCTTCAGGTTTGGGCCTGAATTGTTCATTTTTTTACATTTTCAAATATAAAATATATCTTAGGGAAAGGTATCTAAATTACTTAGATAAGTACATTTGGAGGTGGAATAAATTGTTGCAAAGCAAACTTTTGGGCTTTTGAAAACTTATTTCATTTAGAAAATTACCCTAGAGCTATTATAAAAGACAAATTATAGGACTTTGGAAGGCTGAAACTATTATTTCTTACAATTGCCTTACAAGTCGTACAATATATCGGATTAGGTTTACCCATGTGACATTTGACAGGTCAACAGACCAAAAAACTCAGCTTTTCGTTTTGAGGGCAGATTTCCAAGACGAAAAAACATAAAAAAAATTGCCTGGAATAAATGGGAATCGTCATGCTCATTACATATTGTTCTGCGCTCTAGTCCATATACGACAATGTGGAACGGGCATTTTGAATTGCAACTACATATGAAAATCTTTACGAGTCCTTGTGTTATGGGTAAATGTCATATTGAAAGACATCAGTATTCCACTGTCCGATATCCAGTCACATTTCCAAATAATCATATCTCTTCCATTTATTCCACACTACTTTATCCTTGGTCTTAATGATAGATTGTTCTAGAATACTAAGCAATATCGTCAAAGTTTTGAAAATTTTGGCTTTACAGTAGACTTGATTCAATTTCCTTGCAGAATATTCCAAGACGCAAATCATCTATCGACTTTTCCCTTTAGCTTTTCCCCGTAATTTGAAGTATAGAGTTCTCTTCTTTGTTCTCAACATTCCCTCTGCTTGAGAATTTGTAAATTAAAACGTCGGAATCGTTTAAAATTTCTCTTTCAAAGGAATATATATTCTTGAAACAGTGTCACAGCCTTGAGATGAAGTCAATTAAAAGTAAAAGTGCGTATCTTTCCAAGGGTATGGTTGTTTGGTTACTGTTTCAGGCATCAGGCAGCTGGTTTTTTTTATTTTGTTCATAAATGGCGGAGAGAAGACTCCTTCCAGGCGAATCCCCTGGCTGGTGGAATCCTTTCTAAGAACTCGAATACAGGGTTGCCTCAAATAAGCTAAATAAGAGGCCGCGGGGAAATCATGTAAAGGAATAGAGCTCTTACCACGTGACTATCAAGGAAGAAGAATAACTTCAAAAAGCTGAGGAATGTCATTTTTGTGGTAAAATATGCATTAATAAGAATATTGGATTTCGAGACCTTTGTCATATTACTGGAAAATATAGAGAGTCAGCACATCAAAAATGTAATTTAAAACCAAAAATTGAATCAGATAGCATTAAAATACTTGCTCTCTTTAGTTAGCTGATGTGTTCGAAAACTCCTGAAAAATATGCTACAAACTAAACCCATGCCATTAATTCACAGCACCTGGTTTATCATGGGATACTATGTTGAAAATGACTAATATTACATTTAGAGTTGACGGCTGATGTTGACATGTTTTACTTTATTGAGAATGGTATGCATGGTGGAATGAGCTCTATAGCCTATTTTTATGGTAAGGCAAACAATAAATACACATCTTATAGCCCAACAGCTTATACAGTTGGGCTGTCAGCCAGTATTTACTGACTGGTAGTTTTAGATGGATGACTGAAAAACTGATTGTTGAAATAGACTTGGCTATGTATAAAGAAAATAATTTAAAATATTTGATTCTAGAAATTGATCTGGGCTATCCAACAAAATTACTAACATGCACAATGGCTATCTATTAGGATCTGAAAAGGTTAAGTAAGTGAAAATATGTCGAAATGTTTGTAAAAAGTTGCAATCAAATATAAATATGGGGTTGAAACGCAAAATGGAGCCAAGACGTTGAAAAAGTGAACAAGAAGGATATTGTATTTTGAATAATTAGATGATTGACTTGAAATTAACACACAATAATACAATAACATATGGAATCCATAAAACGGTTGACCTTCCATAAAATGATTTGACTTCCATAGTATGGTTTTACTTCCATAGTATGATTTGAAGTGTCATTGGAGCAGATTTCAATGGACATGTTGGAGAAGGAAACAGACGTGACGAGGGTGTGATGGGAAGGTATGGATATGGGACGAGAAATAAAGAAGGACAAGAGATCGTCAATTTTGCAAAGAGAACAGATATGCCAGTGTTGAACATTTATTTCTAAAAACGAGAGGACCAGAGAGTGAGCTATAAAAATGGGGGAAGAAGCACGCAATTTGACTACATAGTCTGCAGAAGAAGATATCTGAAGGAAGTTAGTGATTGCAAAGCCCTGGGAGAACAGTGTATAGCTGCTCAGTACAAAGTAGTAGTATGCAAGCTCAATATCACAGTCCAGGAAGGAGAAAAGAGAAGAATAGAACAAAGAGTGAAGTGGTGGAGGCTGCTGAGTGCAGGAGAGACTTCAACCGCAAGCTTCTGGAACTGCTGAGTTCAGAAACAGATGTACTTGAAAACTGGTCACACATTACAGAGAAGATACGAGATATGAGAAACAGCCAAGACAGTCATGAGAGTGACTAGAGGTGGACGGAAGTAGGATAGAGAGAAGTGGTGGTAGAATGATGTCATGCAGGAAAGCATAAAAAATAAGAAGGATTCAAAGAAAAGATATGATCATTCAAGCAGTGAGAAAGATGAAAGAATTTATGAAGCAAGCCAGAAGGAAGGTAAACGAGAGGTATCCAAGGCCAAAGAAGAGGTATACAATAATCTTTACCACAGGATAAACACAAAGGAAGGTGAAAAGGACTTGTACAGTATAGTGAAGCGACAGGACAGTGTATCAAAGGATATTCAGCATGTTAGGGTCATCAAGGATGATGATGGAAGTCTGCTGACAGAGGAGCATGAAGTACAGTAAAGGTGGAAAAGTTATTTTGAAAGTCTCATGAATACAGAGAACCCTAAAGAGGCAAGGGAAGAAGAAGCAAGTAGGAAAGACCGCGAAGTTGTGCAGATAGACAAAAGTAAAGTAAAGAAGGCTTTGAAAAGAATGAAAGATGGAAAAGCAGTTGGCCCTGACAACACCCCTATTGAAACTTGGAAATGTCTTGGCAGACAGGGTTTAGAAATACTCACAAACCTCTTCAATCAGATCCTTGTGTGCAAGAGAATGCCAGATGAATGGAGGAGAAGTGTGCTCATACCTGTGTATAAGAACAAGGGTCATGCGCAAGTGTGCTGGAATTACAGAGGAATCAACCGGATATGTCATACAATGAAACTGTGGGAAAGGGTGCTGAATGCAAGGCTGATACAGGAGATTAGAATATGCGAGCAACAGTTTGGCTTCATGCCAGGGGCAGGCAGAACCGATGCGTTATTTGCTCTAATTCTGCTAATGGAGACGTATAGGGAAGGACAGAAAGAAATGGATTGTGTGTTTGTTGACTTAGAGAAGGCATATAATAGGGAACAAAGAGAAGAGCTTTGCCATTGCATGAGAAAATCAGGAGCAACAGAAAAGTATGTATGCTTGGTACAGGATATGTATAAGAATAGTATGGCAGCAGTGCGAAGTGCTGCAGGATTGTTTTAATGGTTCAAAGTTAAGGTTGGTCTGCATCAAGGATCATCTCTTAGCCCTTTCTTGTTTGTCATAGTCATGGACATGGTGACAGAAATGATAAGAAAAAAGGCACCATAGAACATGTTGTTTGCGGATGAAATTCTGCTGTGCAGTGAAACAAGAAATGGTGCAGAGGAAGAAGTGGGAAAATGGCGCGACGCCCTGTAGAAGAGAGGAATAAAAGTAAGCAGAGCGAAAACGGAATATCTAGTCTTGAACGGGAAGTATAACATAACAACAGGCAAAAATTTAAATAATAATGTTTTTGAAGATATATTTTTAAAATGCAGCCATGTGGTCCAGTGTGACGTTACAGCGAAAAGTGTATCCAATTCTAAAACATCTGTAAGGATGCACAACAATTGAGTCTATCTGAAGATACCACAATAACTCACTTGCATTCTATCAGCATCATAATTGCAGAAATGGACGTACGTGAAATATTATCAAACCAATCTATTTTCTTCATTTTCCATCTATTTTCCATAATATAATATAACAAGGTAGTACAGAAACTAAATTTTGGACCTATAGGAACTTAAATTCATCGGATGGTCATTGTTTGCTCTCCTGAAAATTTGCAAAGAGAGTTAGATAAAGTTATGCTAACCATTTTAAGTAATTGTTTCCCTAACAATGAATTTGGTAAAGTTATTCGGTAAAAATTATTTAGTCTGATGACCACAGCCTCTAAAAGTACACTATATATCTGAAAATACCTTTGATGGGTTTAGTTTCTACTACATTTAAAAATCAAATTATCAGGACAATTTTCGAATGCAATTGTTCTGATGCACCTTAAGTAAATTTCACTTAACGAAAAAAATATTGATCTATCGACAGTAGTTGTTTTGGCTGCCACAAATTCAGATATGGTTGCTTACAAAGGTAAGTACCGTTACAGGTCCTCCGTACCATCGGTATGGAGGACCTGTAACACCATACCTTTCTACAAACAAAAAGGAGATACTCTAGGTTGTGGAAACTACAAAGGTATTAAGGTTTTGTGTCATAGCCTGAAGTTGTTTGAAAGGGTAATCGAGGCTCGCTTGAGAGAACGTGTAAAGATAAGTGACAATCAGTATACCTTCCAAAAGGGAGAGTCTACAACAGAGCCAGTGTTCCACGTTCTCATATTGCAAGAGAAGTATAGAGAATGAATCAAGGAATTGCATATGGTGTTTGTAGATCTATAAAAACCATATGACACAGCCCCAAGAGGTATTGTTTGAGAAGGAGGCAAGTACTAGAACCATACATAGAGATCATGAAGGACATGCATGAAAATAGCACTACCCAAGTAGCTACTACAGCAAAAGTGTCAAAAGAAATTATAACAGATGTTGGGCTTCATCAGGGATCGGCTCCAAGTCCACTTTTATTCATTATAATGGATGTAATAGCTGAAGATGGTGATAATCTGGTCATATGTGAAAATAATAATGGAGGAGGGAACACCATGGTCGACGCTTTTTGCGGATGATCCTGTCATATGTGATGAGGAAGCAGAAAGCCTAGATCAGAAGCTTGAGGATTGGAAAAGTAGGCTAGAAGACGTAGGATTGAAGTTCAGCCAGTATAATACCAAGTATTTACCATCACTAGGGAAAGTGAAAACAAGGCTAAAACAGTATGGATAAAGTAGACTTTGCTCAGTGTAAAACCTGCAAGTGTCTAGGAACAACGACACACCAAGAGGGTGGATGTCAGACAGAGGTAGATTTGCAAATTGGTGAAGCGTTGAACAAGTGGCACGAGATGTCAGGGGTGCTCTGCAACAAAAAAGGTTCCCAAGAGGCTGAAAGTACTAATCTACAAGACTGTCATCCAACCAGTACATTTAAATGGAAACGAGACATGGTCTGTTATTGAGAACCAAGCAAGAAAGATGGCTGTGTGTGAGGTGAGGATTTTAAGATACTGTGTCGGTGTAACCCTGGAGGAGCAACGCAGAAATAGAGACACCATGAAAGAAGCAAAAGTGGTCCGAATAGCAGATCTCATGATAAAAAGACGACTGAAATGGTAAGGGCATGTTAGCAGGAGAGACGAGAAAGAAGACACAAGGAAAGCGTATGAGATGGTAATAGTTAAAAAGAGGGGTCGTGGCCACCCCAAGTA
>RDPX01000040.1:521503-523030 GCA_003991215.1 Morbakka virulenta
TGACTTTTTTCCATGTTGGTTTCCATTCTGCCTCAACTAATTCATTTTCCAAACATACATTCTCATCTTCAAATCTCAGCCTCACTCCAACTTCTTTCATTGTGGTCAAAGACTCTGCAATGATGGCATTTTCTTCTTTCAGTTGTTTCCTTCTCCAGGCTACCTTTATTCATTGGTTCTTTGATTTTAGCATATAGCACGCTACACTAAATCTCTTCTCTTTGTACAAATCTTTCATTGACTTAAGTACTCTTCCACCTTTTTCTCTTTTCAGATAAAGTCTCTCGTCATTTGCCTGTCTTCCCAACATCTTCTTTGCACGTAATTCTTTCTTTATCACCTGGTCAAGCTGGTTGAGTTCTCCATTGTTGAATTTGCAGACATTCATTGGATATGGTGCGACCGGCATCACTTTTGCATTTATTGCAGCAGTCAGGTTTTCGTAGTTCAATTCTGTGTTAATTAACATTTTGACTCTTTTCGTTACTTCCTCCTTGACTCTTTCAAATACTGCCTCGGTCTTTATTTCGTCTGCTTGGTTAACGCCAAGAAATCTGTAACTCTCATTCTCATCCGGATCTATCAGGCCATTCCTCCTTTACTGTTCTCAGCTTCTCACCATCCAACCATACCATTGTTTGCGTAGTTTCCACTAGACGAACAATCTTCCCAGACTGCTCTGGTTTTGAAATCAGAGATTTCCTTCTCTTAGAATAACTACTTGACCAACGTTAACGAGCTTGTTCTACTCGGAGCACTGGTTATTTAAAGGCGTCAGATACTCGCCTTTTGCCCCTTCTCTTGTTAGTTCCAAACAGTTCCTTCACGTGAAGACCAGGAGTTGAACTTGAACTACCAGAGGCTGTGTCTTGCGCTTGGCATTGGGACATTTTGTAGATATCGGACGCTCATCTTCCTCAACCATCCCGGCGTTAGTAGTCCTTTGGAACCTTATTATTATTATTATTATTATTATTATTACTATTATTATTATTCAGGAATCTTTATCCAGAATTTATATACTTATGGATATATAATCCCTGCATATAAAAAATGTAAATGAAATCAAAGGTTAATAACAATGCAAATATGTGCTTATTTTATCTGATACAATTTTAAACAAAACGGTTAAGATAAAATGGAAAAGGAAATTGCAAAATTTGTTTCTTATATCATAACTCCGATGAATAACTTTGTCTTGTGTTTCAAAAAGTAGTTCTCCTGTCCTTCAAAAATTTCGACTGATAGGAAGTTGTGACAAGCAGAATAGTAAATGGACTTATTATTATTACTACAACGATTTCTTCGTTGCTGATCGGTTGCTTTTTCTCTTCATAGGTTATAGATGATACAAAAAACTTTTAATTTTTTATCATTCTGAAGGTGTGGTATTGTTGTTTAGTTTAGACATTGAAAACAAAGCCAAAAAGTATTAAGCTACGAGGGAGTAACGGATGATAATTTGGTGTTAATGATTAAG
Organism: Morbakka virulenta; assembly: GCA_003991215.1. NCBI lineage: Eukaryota > Metazoa > Cnidaria > Cubozoa > Carybdeida > Carukiidae > Morbakka > Morbakka virulenta. The sequence goes on from RDPX01000040.1 coordinate 522,984, forward strand.
TTAGTATGATGTTGAACAGAGAGTCTATTTGTGGAGACAAAGAGAAG
>RDPX01000040.1:523743-575713 GCA_003991215.1 Morbakka virulenta
AAGTTGTGACAAGCAGAATAGTAAATGGACTTATTATTATTACTACAACGATTTCTTCGTTGCTGATCGGTTGCTTTTTCTCTTCATAGGTTATAGATGATACAAAAAACTTTTAATTTTTTATCATTCTGAAGGTGTGGTATTGTTGTTTAGTTTAGACATTGAAAACAAAGCCAAAAAGTATTAAGCTACGAGGGAGTAACGGATGATAATTTGGTGTTAATGATTAAGTTAGTATGATGTTGAACAGAGAGTCTATTTGTGGAGACAAAGAGAAGCAAAACTTGAGAAAAATGTATTATTCCTAATAGGTCCGATACTCAATTACATTATCAACAGAAAAAGTAGTTTTGGGTGAAGGAAGACTTAATGGTTAGTGCAGTTGCAAAGTAACCAAGAGGTTTAATTCCTCCAACAGAGCAGTATTATGAACCATACAGAAACCCCATTGGTTGGAGTCAGCATCGGTATCAAGCAATGAATTTCCTCACAGCTAAAATGATGTTCCGCTTTAAAGCACCTTCTGAGCAGAGAAAATAAAAAAGCATGTAAAATCAGAAAAGAAATAAGAACGGCAATTTCTTTGAGTCTAAATCCTTTTTCAAATTACGCTTTTCCATGTCACCCAATGACATTCTGTCTTTCCACTCCTCTTCTTCCCATGATCGGGGTCTCCATTATCATCTTCACTGTCTTGTTGTCATTTCTGCTGAGCACATACTCAAAATACTTCAGTCGTGTTCTCTTGCCTTCTTCTTTATATAACATCATCCACACAATATTTTAACATATTCACTTTTTTCTCCATTCTACCATTTCGATACCAGTTGTCCATCTAACATTTCTTATTTCTGTTTTCTCTAGAATGTTAACAAATAAGATGCATTTCTATGAATATTCTTCTGAAGAAAATTTGTAAAAGCTAGTTAACACAAGAACTCTCAGCCTGTTTACTTTAAACTCTGAATCCTGAACAATAATAGTTACCTGTAGACAAATATTTATTCACTGAAGGGAGTTGCCTACCCTATATATAGCACAACTCTTGATTCAAACATTTTAGATTAGTCTCCATAGTCATGTATATGCATAAAATAGGCACAGGACGAACAACATGGCAAAACTAATTTCCAAAAATCACCTGTCACCTAAGAGTTTAGTTTAAAATTCTGTAAATATTTTATCTTAAAAAATGAATCTTAATTAAAAGTATATTCTTATACATGGAAATATCAAACCGGTACCTTTATAGTAGAAAAGGTAATTGCTTGTCACTAATCGTAATTCACTCTGTTTTTGAATTGATATATCATTACTATATCAGAAGAAGAGATCTTGCCAACAAGTAATGAGCAAGTAATGTGAAAATATATGGAAGATCCAATATCTCTATAACGTAAAACAGTATAAAATTAATTAAAAAACATTTTTGCTGACTGTTGAAGAAAATACACCTTCAATAATTCCATTTTCACTTTCCTAATTCGAGTAATAATTTTCACAGCAAATTCGATTCCTTTTCTTTTCCTCTTCTCTTTATCTCTGCATTTGTACAAGTTTAAATTTCTCAACTAAGGGTTAATTATCCTTCAACCGTTTCATCGCTTCTTGTCAAAGTTTGAGCAATGATGGTAAAGCAAGGTTGTTGTTTTTTTGAAATGGACAAGACTCAGGCAGACTTTTGCAGCAAACAAGAGTTACTGCTGCAAAAGTTTCTGAAAATAGTGATTTAAGTATCAAAATTAACCTCGATTTCCTTGTACTAACAGTGAGTACTTTAAATTAGATATTTGGATTAATTTGGTCATTTTTTGTCTTAAATCAATTATGCATAGATACATTGGATTTCTTGTAGATTTGATAGCTTCTGTTTTGATGAATTTTGCATTCTTTGTTGATTCGATTTTTTCAATGCCAAATAAACTAGTCATTAGAAAATCGTTTTGTGCATCCCCTAATCGTTCTATTATGATGATGGGATGTAGTCTTGATATTGTTTTTATTATGAATATGGATAGATTTTTGCCATATTTTTTGTCCTTTTTATATAAGTAGGCAATTAAAGCTTCCAGGTCTGATTTTGGAATGTAGATTACTGACCAAATGCATTACATACGTAGCACCAATGGGCTTCCTTGTTTTCAAGACTAGAGGTACTTCAGTTGTGTTGAAAAGGTCTGATCAGATGTTGTTTGTCATTAATTTTACCGCTGTCCTTATCTAATTTGAGGTGGACAATCTTCGTTTACTTATATATTATTTGGTAGAAATATACAGAAGAAGTTTACGTATTTTCAATTTCCTGTTGTAAGGTTAAATTTCATTGCTTTTCATAGTGATTCTTAAAACTTTTCAGGAGCCATTGTCAAACGACTCGATACCTTAAGGGTCATGAAATTTTGGTCCCACCTGAGTTCTTCCTCAACATCACGGCATGCATTAAATTTTTAGGAATTTTTCAGTTTTGTACAAACATTTTGATTTGTTTGGTAAGCTTACTGCGTTTTTTAAATTATTTTTATTGTTAAGTGGTAGTACTTAAATTGCAGACTAGAAGCACGTGTTGAGTCGAAAGTAAAGAACGTAATAGAAGACACATTGTGCTTGCATTGTTCAGAATGAAAGAAGATAAACCTGTATTAATAATTAGAGAAAAGCAGCCAACAATAAAAATACGAAAATGAGACAAAGGTTAAGCTGAAGGGATAAGATCGTGATCATGCTGAAAACAGAACGTAGTAGAATCAACATCTCAGAGTAGCTGACCCCGCGTAGGAAGTAGAGAAGAAGAAGATTGATTTCTTTCAACAATCTCTTTCAGTAAAATATGCATTTACACCTGTAGTTTAACAATCAAGTTTTTTCAGCAAAATTAACTTTTTCTTGATCAGAAAATCTTTTAATGTTTGCATAAACAACAACAATAAAATATAATACACTGTAACTGCTCTTCCTTAAAGAATATTGTAACTTTAATCTCGAGCTCGATTAATATTTTACAGATTTGCTTTTTATCTCTTTCTGGTTAAATGACCTGCAATGTTTGTACTGTTTACACTACCAAAAATAATAAATGTTTTGATTTTTACTAATAAATCATCACATAAAATTACAACTTTTCTTACTATGGCTATTATGTTTGTTTTTACAGTATAAGAAGTATATTTTTTTTCTTCTAAAAAGCATGCTGCAACACATGTAACGAAAGAGATAACTAACCAAATTTAATTTGTTGTTTTCCAAAAATATTTAACTGTATAACTGGATCATCAAGCTCAGCAAGGTGACTTGCTGGCAGTTACTTAATGTGATCATATGCTCATTTTGGATAGAAATGAAGACAGAAAACCAGTTTCAAACGACTAGAGAAGTAAAATAAAACATTGCCATTTATTTTTGATGACCGGTATTTAAAAACACAACTTCATTTAAATAAACAGATGGATCGAGAGTTGCATTTGGAACAACTGTTCCAGTCAGATTTAGTAAATTACACGGGTAATAATTTCCCCCCGACAAAGTCTGTAATGAAATTTCGGCTGTCACTCCTCAGATTTTATTCACATTTCAAATGTCATTTAAGTATTTGCTCCAGCTTTTGTGACAATTCTCGCCACTTTTGTCTCATGGCTTGTGTGAGATAAATAACTAAAAGAGCCGATCGATTTTTTGGCTTCAGTGAAGAAAACAGTAAAGATTTTGAATACAGAATAATAATTGTTTGCTCTTGTCTAAAAACCTGGTGCTATGGGAACTCACTGACGAAGGCCAATTAAAATTCCTTATTTTTTCTCCTTTAAATGGTCTGATTAGGTCAAGATGAGCACACTAACTGGAAAAAAAGACAAGATTCAAAATTTCTGAAGACCTGTGGCTATTAATTAATCTAAAAGGGGAAATTGTCCAAAATGATTGCCAGGAAAATATAAAATATTGGCGTTAAAACGTTATATTACTTAATTGCTATTTAATAACGCTATAAATATGCAATCAGTCTGTTATATTAACTTAATGAATTCTTGCATGTTCCTTTCAAAGTTTTAAGTTGCTGCAGATGCTCCGTTTAGACAATATTTTTAACTTTCTCGTCATTAACTTTTTTCTAAAAACAGAAAAAACAATAACCCATCCAATTTTAAGGCCTGCTTCAGCCACAGGTTAAAAACACGAGAAGGGCTGTCCTCAATTTTATTTTATCTAATTTCATCAATGTCATTTGAAAAAAAATGTTTCAAACATTTTCGGTCCTCTCTTTTAGTGTTTTTCAATTCCAAAGGAAGGAGGTAGCATTGGTTTACTTTTGAAACGGGAAAGAATTATTAAAGAGATAGTGTTCCAGGGAACATCTGTAAATGATAACAAACAGTATTGTCCTTTGTCAAAACTGTAATTTCTTACAGTTCAAGAGAAGCTTGTAAAAAATCTAGAGGCAGTGAGATACGAATTCTCTCCTCTTGAAGAATGTTGATTAATGAGAATACTTGGTTTGTCCTTATCTTCAGACCTTTCATAGGGTCCTTATATTAAATCTATTGTCAAGTTACCTCCTAAAACTGTTGGTTCTTTGTATCGATCTAGAAAGAACCTCACACTTGAAGGCATCTTGTAACTCTATAAATCTACCGTCCGCCCTTGCATGGTATACTGTGCCATTTATGGACAGGTGTTCAGTCATCTTATCTTGATGTTATTGATCGTTTTCAGAGACATGTTTATGATTTTATAGGTCCCTGCCTTGCTGCTTCTTCAACCTTTGTTTCATCGACGGAATGTGGCTTGCCTTGATCTTTTCTATAGGAATTGTCATGGAAAGTAATCCGATGACCTTTCCTCGTTGGTACAAGCTCAGTTTGTTGTAGGTCGTGTGACTCGTTTCTCTCAACGTCTTCATCTTTACGCAGTTACTGTTACTGGGTATAATATATCTTTTTATGAATGTCGTTTTTCCGTCGTACGGCTAGACTGTGGAATCCTTTGGTCTTTGAGTACTTTCCTTCTATCTCGTGACTAGAAAGTATAGGCTCAACTTTTATCTTTTATCTTAACCTTGTTCTCTTTTTTGTAGTTTCTTTTTTTTGTTTTTCTGTCATATCTTCACCGTTCCATACTCCTAGTGCATTGTGCATTTTATTCTTCGTAACCATTAAAAAATGCACCTGGTGAGCCCAAGAATTTCTTTTTTAAGTCCAGCAAACCATTAAAACGTAAGACACATGCATTGTCCTTGGTTGGAAACATGGTTGGTAAAGGAAATGTAGCCTTGCAAACTGCTTTAGCTAATGTGGATGAAGTGATAAAAGATGTTAGAGTAGAAGTGTTGTTTGATGCACACAATCACGACATTCATTAATATATAGGCTGTCAATAAAAGAGGTTTGGGTCCTGAAAGGAGAAAAATCTTTGGCATTTGGCATTTGGGAGTACGGTGGTAGAGGTAAAAACAAGAGATGTGATTAAAATTCTCTTAGTTTCACTAAGAGGAGAAAAGAGAGTAAAAATTCAATGTTACGTCGTTAAGAAAATTTCTATTATTTTTTACTGTTTATACGTAAGTAGTGAAAAAACTCCATTAAACTTTACCTGACTATAATTTGGTTTTGTGATCCTTGTACGTATAAATATACTTTTGTAGTAGATATTTATTTTATTGAAGAAGCATTTTAGAATTTTCAGGACAATGAACTCAGCTATGGAAGCAAAAGTAACCTCTTGCTGTAAAGATTATTCTTGGGTGGGTAGGTTTAGGAACACTTTAAGGTAAGACATTGAATTTTTTTGAAAATGTGAATCTTTATAATTTATCTGGGTCAACAATCCGATTGAAATCAGAAATGCAAGATTGACGACAATTATTATTTATTATTATTATTTTATTTATTTAGTCAGGTTGAGCATTTCAGAAAAATATTAACATAGGACCTGAATAACAAATTAAAAAATTACAAAATAAGAATAGATAAGACAAACAGAACCTATATTCCAAATTAAGGGAAAAGGCATTAGATACTTGACATGAAAAAGGCATAAGGCACTTGGCACACAATTAATTCAAAGCAACTGAAATGTAAGGAATCAAAGTCTCAAAACGTAGAATGTAAACAATAAAGAAATTTAATTTGAAGCTGTGTATTATTAACAGAACTGTTTGTGTGACTTTCTATGACACAGAAAATGTGTATTTCTTGTGATAATAACAATAGTCTTAAACTATCAATCTTTCCTAGCAAGCCATTAAGATTTTGATGTATAACTTTCATAACTTTTGATTTCAAAAATGACTTAAAAGAATCACTATGTTCGTAAGCAACGGGTTCTCCATTTTCATGTCCGATTTCCTGCGGATAGCAAGCCAAACAAAATCAGAGTTCGTTTCCAGAGTATAACTTGTCATGTAAACATTTCAGGTGACAGACATTATTCCATGTAGTACAGCTTGAATACTTTTGATTTTTCCTTATCATTTTTGTACAAGAATAACAAGTAAATCTTGGGCCTGGGCGGACTTCTATATCGCCAGAGATTATCAATAATATAAACAACAAGCTTCTAGGAACATTTTTCTCTTTAATTTGTATCTTGGAGAATAATAACGAAGAATAACAACTATCCATTTCAGTGGCATATAAATTAGTAAGACCAAAAGTGGAACTAATACCATCAACTGTGATCAAACTTGGATTCTTTACAGTAAAAAAGTTTATCACAAATAATAGCAGCGTGACCGCACCTTACGACGCCATTTTGTGCGTCGTACGGTGCGGTCACGCTGTATCAACAGATAATGGGACTTGGGAACGTTTGGAAATGGCACTACGACAAAAGTTCACGAACATATAGATAACGTTCCATTCATAGTAGTTAAGGCCTTTAATTATGAAAACATCTTAATCAGGTTGAAGAGTTTAGAAACAACTCAGGAAAGACCCTATCAGGACAGATAACAAAGTAAAAGATAGCAGAAAAAACATACTACCTACCACCATAACAGTGATGAGAGGAAAAGGGGAGACAATAATAGTAAGTGTTGTTTATGAAGCGTTCTGTGTTGATAGAAAGACTAAAAGTCTCTTACAGGTTATCTTCATGCAGGACCATCTTTGACACCACTAATAGTTGCCATACTTCATTTTAGAAATTGCTTAAGTATGGAATATTGAGAAAGCATTCAAAACATTGAAGTTGGACTTAAAAATAGCAACTCTCGGAATAAATCGGAATTTTCAAGAGGATTTAGGACTTGTGGGCTTGACTTGTGACTTGTCTGCCATTTCGTCAACAATGCTTATGTTTTAAAAAGAGATCTTACGAATGGTTAGTTTGACAAAACTATTTTCCACTTGAAAAGAAGAATGTCCTTATAACAATTACATGTGGATTGCACATTTGAATACTCAAAATCCAAATGGGGTGAGCAAGAGAGTTAAATGACTTTGCCCCCCTATTTTACGATAATGTTTTGTAACTGAACTTGTTTAGTTTGTAGCAAATTATCCTATCATCTCTAAAATAAGTTAAAAAGTTTAAAATAAACGATTTGTTTTTGTTTTAGTATGAGTCCATATTAATCAATTTAGAGCATGTTCTATGAAACACTTCTTATGATTAATATTTCTAAAAGAAATTTCTTTTAGACAAAATTATTGACCTTTCACTACACAAATCACATTTTAATTCTTGGTTTCTATTTCATTTATGATTTCTGGCACGGCTTTTTTCGTTACCAAAAATCCTGGAGCTTGAAGCTCTCAGGCAACAATATTGCAACGTTAGATTGCTACCAAAATATTCTTCTTCTTTTCCTTTTTTTTCTTCTCTTCCTCTTCTTCTTTTACTTTATGTTTTATGAAAGGAATTCGCTAAGGCTTAGCTATTGTGGGAAGTTCTCAGATTTAAAATTTATTGGTAAAAAAGCAATGGACAGGAGGAAGGGGGACGGAGANCCCCATACACCCCACCTGAATAACAAATAAAAAAATTACAAAATAAGAATAGATAAGACAAACAGAACCTATATTCCAAATTAAGGGAAAAGGCATTAGATACTTGACATGAAAAAGGCACAAGGCACTTGGCACACAATTAATTCAAAGCAACTGAAATGTAAGGAATCAAAGTCTCAAAACGTAGAATGTAAACAATAAAGAAATTTAATTTGAAGCTGTGTATTATTAACAGAACTGTTTGTGTGACTTTCTGTGACACAGAAAATGTGTATTTCTTGTGATAATAATAATAGTCTTAAACTATCAATCTTTCCTAGCAAGCCATTAAGATTTTGATGTATAACTTTCATAACTTTTGATTTAAAAAATGACTTAAAAGAATCACTATGTTCGTAAGCAACGGGTTCTGCATTTTCATGTCCGATTTCCTGCGGATAGCAAGCTAAACAAAATAAGAGTTCGTTTCCAGAGTATAACTTGTCATGTAAACATTTCAGGTGACAGACATTATTCCATGTAGTACAGCTTGAATACTTTTGATTTTTCCTTATCATTTTTGTACAAGAATAACAAGTAAATCTTGGGCCTGGGCGGACTTCTATATCGCCAGAGATTGTCAATAATATAAACAACAAGCTTCTAGGAACATTTTTCTCTTTAATTTGGATCTTGGAGAATAATAACGAAGAATAACAACTATCCATTTCAGTGGCATATAAATTAGTAAGACCAAAAGTGGAACTAATACCATCAACTGTGATCAAACTTGGATTCTTTACAGTAAAAAAGTTTATCACAAATAATAGCTGCGTGACCGCACCTTACGACGCCATTTTGTGCGTCGTACGGTGCGGTCACGCTGTATCAACAGATAATGGGACTTGGGAACGTTTGGAAATGGCACTACGACAAAAGTTCACGAACATATAGATAACGTTCCATTCATAGTAGTTAAGGCCTTTAATTATGAAAACATCTTAATCAGGTTGAAGAGTTTAGAAACAACTCAGGAAAGACCCTATCAGGACAGATAACAAAGTAAAAGATAGCAGAAAAAACATACTACCTACCACCATAACAGTGATGAGAGGAAAAGGGGAGACAATAATAGTAAGTGTTGTTTATGAAGCGTTCTGTGTTGATAGAAAGACTAAAAGTCTCTTACAGGTTATCTTCATGCAGGACCATCTTTGACACCACTAATAGTTGCCATACTTCATTTTAGAAATTGCTTAAGTATGGAATATTGAGAAAGCATTCAAAACATTGAAGTTGGACTTAAAAATAGCAACTCTCGGAATAAATCGGAATTTTCAAGAGGATTTAGGACTTGTGGGCTTGACTTGTGACTTGTCTGCCATTTCGTCAACAATGCTTATGTTTTAAAAAGAGATCTTACGAATGGTTAGTTTGACAAAACTATTTTCCACTTGAAAAGAAGAATGTCCTTATAACAATTACATGTGGATTGCACATTTGAATACTCAAAATCCAAATGGGGTGAGCAAGAGAGTTAAATGACTTTGCCCCCCTATTTTACGATAATGTTTTGTAACTGAACTTGTTTAGTTTGTAGCAAATTATCCTATCATCTCTAAAATAAGTTAAAAAGTTTAAAATAAACGATTTGTTTTTGTTTTAGTATGAGTCCATATTAATCAATTTAGAGCATGTTCTATGAAACACTTCTTATGATTAATATTTCTAAAAGAAATTTCTTTTAGACAAAATTATTGACCTTTCACTACACAAATCACATTTTAATTCTTGGTTTCTATTTCATTTATGATTTCTGGCACGGCTTTTTTCGTTACCAAAAATCCTGGAGCTTGAAGCTCTCAGGCAACAATATTGCAACGTTAGATTGCTACCAAAATATTCTTCTTCTTTTCCTTTTTTTTCTTCTCTTCCTCTTCTTCTTTTACTTTATGTTTTATGAAAGGAAATCGCTAAGGCTTAGCTATTGTGGGAAGTTCTCAGATTTAAAATTTATTGGTAAAAAAGCAATGGACAGGAGGAAGGGGGACGGAGAATTCTGTGAACAATTAGGGGATTTTAAATCACTACAGTTTTTTTGTTTTTTTTTGGGTCAGTTTTTCATTGGACATACGCTATGAGACGGAAAGATGATAATATTGTCACATATGTGTACAAGGTGAAGTACCGTCTTACAAGGTTTATTTAGAAAAAGGGTTATCTTTAAAGCAACATAAACTGTCAAGTAAGCATTGTGTGATGTAATCAAGGGATTCCAGGTATTTCTATCTTTGAACAATAGTCACGTATCAACACTTCAGTCTAGACTTACTTTTTCTACCAACTTATAAACATTGCGAACCTGCTATCTATCGAGAGGAACAAAACTGTGTTTATAAAAAAAGGAGAATCGCAAAAGGCGAGGTAAAAAAAATGTCCAGCAAAATCAGGGTTTTCCCCACCCCATTATATGCATCGCAAAGGCGTATTTCTTAAGGTTTCAGAAATAAAGTTAGAATTCTTAACAACCTCTCTTTACTTATTTTATCTGAAAGTTATTTAGAGAATACTCGGAGTAAAGTGGAAAGTGTATTTTGGTTTATAATTATTATCGTTTTTTCAAACCTTCTTTCTCTAAGAAATTTTCATTATATTTATGTTATATGCATTCACAGGACAACGAAATAAAAGAAATCAAATCAAATCAGCAATTCATTTTTTACTGGATTTTAGTATTGTATAAATATTATTGAAGCAAATAAGAAATAAAATCAAATCAGCAAATTTATCAGACAGAATGCTTAGAATATTGGTAGATATATGTAGAAAATGAAATACTGTTCGAAAAGACCCCCTTAAAGTGTCAAAGATGAAATGAATTAAAACAAAACCTTCCCAGTAGACATATTCATACAGCAAACTACAGTTATCTAACTATCTACCAACTACCTTCCTTTCTTTAATTTGCGACGTTGGATAAAACGGTGATGCCAAACAAAAAATAATAGCGAAACTAGGCTGGGCATAAAAGAGGCCTAGGAAGTGAATCCCTGAGAAAAATAATGCTTCCGCACTTTAAAGACATTCAAACATTAAGTTAATTTTCGAAATGGATTTTTTTAATTCACTTCGAAAAATTGTTTATTAGCTTTTATATCTTTTTCAAAATGTAAACGACTCACAAGGATTTTCACACAGTAAGTTAAATACAACATGTATCATTAATGTATGACAAATTTAACATCAATCTTGTAAAAAGGTTATATTTTAACCAATTAAGGCAACAACAAAAAAGCCACATATTTTTAAAAGGTCAACGAGCAGCAGATGTATTCCGACAGAGTTCTGTGGCAAAAGATGTCGAACTTCCCTGTAAAAATAACCTGTATGGCCAATTAGGAACAAAAATATTCGATCTAAAAATTCGTCTCAACAACAAGAAAACTGAAACTCTTGGTCGTAGTCACATTTTGATAAAATGTTCGAAGCAATAAAGTGACATTGAAATACGTAGGCGTATAATGATAATATTTATCTTTTTATGTGCTTTTTAGCAAGATACTACTGGTAATGTGAAAGTAATTTTTCAAACCTCGAACATTTCTTAAAATATGTAATATAGTCCATTTTTGTCGATTTTCTTCAACAAATTTGAGGAAAGGCACAAATTTGTGGTGTTTTCAGAGATTTTACCTTCTTTGACTTTACTTTTACTTTTGAAAAATCAATATGGGTCTTTCCAAGGCTTTGTTCTCATTTGATTTGGGGCATACAGTAAATTGGCCACCAACACATGCACTGTTAGTATCATAGAAAGCTGAAATCTAATTAGCATTTTCTCTTAATTTCTGTGATCACTTTTGTAGGGTGAAAGCAGTTCGTTTGCTGCAAAATTTCACCATTCAGCCTGCAGAGAAAACTTTTTGTTGATCCAAGTAATAATTTAACCTAGAAGGAGAAACAAATATTTCCTAAATTACTTTGGATTTAGCTTATAGACTGCCCTTATTGAAGAGCAAAACATACTCTAAGCAGAGTTTCACATTCCTCTCAAAATAAACAACAAAGATGTTTTAAAAGATATGCAAATTAGCTTTTTGAGAAAAAGTTAATTATTTACTTTATATTGGCGGCTACCTTTTCTTACACTAGTTGTTCATTACAAAAAAATGTCTACATTTGATTGTATTATTCGCAAAATCTAATTGTTCGATATTGACTTCTTCCCTTTTCACTGACTTTTTTCATTGACCTTAGGAAGTGTTTTCAACCGTTTTCTTACTCATTCTGAATTTTCATGTTGTATTCAATATGTCAGCTTTTAATGGCCCAATCCATTACGACATAAAGCGAAGATAAGTTAATCTATAGCACCCTTTTCCTTTACTTTCTTGGATCTTACCAGTTTCAACTAATCATTCCAGTTTTCATAATTATTTAATGTAATAATATAAAAACTATGCATTTAGTTTTCTTACAGTCCAATGTTATAATTTTTGTAGACTTTTGGTATTCCAAAAGCTTCTTGTTTATTATTTAAATCAGGAAATAATAATATATATATATATAATTTATTTTTTAAATGTGTTTGTTCATTTTGTATTAAGGTACCAAATTTCTTCATATTTAAGTCTCTTCAAGCTTTTAACCTGTGGTTGATGAAACACTGGGTGCATAACATCCATCAACTATACCAGTAGTTTGAAATAGAAATAACCAGTCAAAAATACCCAGATAGGAATCTCTTTGCTTAAATTAGCAAAAGTCATTAATTATTCAACTTTCATATTGTATTATGATTAGCCATGGTACAATATACTAAAAAAAATTCAACTTTATTTATTATAAGCGATAGCTTTCTTGATTTAATACCATCTTCATGATGACAATTGATGATACAGCTAGGCTAGAATATTATTTCTAAACATTTTCAAAGAAAAAATTTTTTAAATTTAACACTAGTCTCCTTTGGAATGATTTAAAAAGGGAATATGCTTATTGTATACGGAGCAAATAAAATACCTACTTAACTACATGTTACAATATTATTTAAGAATATTTGTGAAAACAATTTCAATGCAATTTTCATTTGGAATAGTGTAAAAAGAATAAAATCTATAAGCATTTATGACAGGTAAAGAGATGTCATAGATGCTCAAATGCCTTTGTGTAATCTGATATTCTCACCAGTATTTAGGAACACTCTTCATTTCAATTTATGTTCTGGTAAACTGATAAGATATTTAGCTGGTTCTGACTGTGTTTATAGGTTCTCGTGCTCTCTCTCAGTTTTGTTTCCAGCTTATATTTGGTGTTACATACACAGTTTTTTCATGAACAGATATCTTTGCAATTTCTTTTGCCCAGTGTTGGTTTGTGTCTTTTAGATGGAAAAATCGTTTGACTTTTCCTCGAGGACTATTTTATTACAGTCTGTCTTATTTCATGTCAACGTTTAGTTTTTTTAAAGAAATTTTTAAGAGTCTTTAATTTGAGTCACAAATAGATATGTCAATCAAACTATATATTTTTCGATTTATCAAAAAGTAATCTGATATTCACACCAGTATTTAGGAGCACTCTTCATTTCAATTTATGTTCTGGTAAACTGATAAGATATTTATATAACGAGAAATCAAATTCTCGTAGCAGCTATTTTACAAACAAAATGACATTTCTATGGAAACAAAAGCTGAAAGACTCAAGGGAAACAATTAGCAAGAAAATAATTGTCATTTCTTTTAGGCCTTTTAAACCGTTGAAAATGAATGGAGATAGGTGTCATATATAATGGCTCAAAAATTGACAGCTGGCACAAATTACTATTAGTATCAAAAATTGAACACTTGGAAAGAACAGCGTACTTAATGTGTACTTTTATTTCCAGCTTAAATGACGTATCAGTTGCCGAAAGGACTCCNGGTTTGTGGCTTTTAGATGGAAAATTCGTTTGACTTGTCCTCGAGGACTATTTTATTACAGTCTGTCTTATTTCATGGCAACGTTTAGCTTTTTTAAAGAAACTTTTAAGAGTCGTGAATCTGAGTCACAAATAGATAAGCTAATCAAACTATATCTTTTTCGATATATTAAAAAGTAATCTGATATTCACACCAGTATTTAGGAGCACTCTTCATTTCAATTTATGTTCTGGTAAACTGATAAGATATTTATATAACGAGAAATCAAATTCTCGTAGCAGCTATTTTACAAACAAAATGACATTTCTATGGAAACAAAAGCTGAAAGACTCAAGGGAAACAATTAGCAAGAAAATAATTGTCATTTCTTTTAGGCCTTTTAAACCGTTGAAAATGAATGGAGATAGGTGTCATATATAATGGCTCAAAAATTGACAGCTGGCACAAATTACTATTAGTATCAAAAATTGAACACTTGGAAAGAACAGCGTACTTAATGTGTACTTTTATTTCCAGCTTAAATGACGTATCAGTTGCCGAAAGGACTCCTAATAAGCTGATGTAATCGCGAAAGTACTGGCACTAAGACAATAACAGAAATATTGATTGGTCGTTACTAGTCCTATTTATAGGAAAACGAACCATTAGACAGTGGTCAGTTTTTTTAACATATTCCTCACCAAACCCTTGGGATTTAAGCTTATGAAGTTGGAATTTTGTCTTTTGTTGGACAAAACATTGAATACTTCTTAAAATAAAACAGGATGATAAAAACTACACTTCTTTTTGAAAATCATTGTAACTTTCTGACACATAATTTTAGCTGATCTGTTGGCATAATGTAGTGTCAGTGGATCAGATTTTAACAGGAGGTAGCGTGCTTTAACTCAATCAGTTCTAAGCTTTGAAGTTGTTTGGGTCCAAAAAAATGGTAACACTGGCCAATGTCTGCGGCTTTGTAGAAGAAATCAGCATCAGTCTTTCCATTGAATTATCAAGAAAATGCACTTTGCCATCAGGAAAATGATCTATTGTAAACACCAAGCTTTTGTCAGATGAATTCATTTTAAGAAGGACTTCGTTAAACTTTTCAGGTTTAACCAATAAAAGCGAGGGTCATCAACGTGACTGATATAGAATTTTACAATACCCGACTCAATCAATTGATCAACTATCACTTCCTTCAATTCAGTCATGATTAGCTAAAGTAGGGCTTATAGAGGATCCCATAGAGACACCAACTATCTGTTCATAAATAACTTTGTTTAAAGAGTTTTCTTACAAGCTTCTGACAAGTGTTTCTTTAAAGTTCTTTTTTCGAGCTTTGTTTCAAACAGGTTTTCCTCGTAGACTCTTTCGAAAATTATACCCACAGTTTTGTTCAAAGAAACATTGTTAAAAGGTTGTTACATCAAAAGAGACATACTAGTTGCCCTCGTCAAACAGTTAGTTATATATTGAATAAATACGTTTAACGGCTTTAAAGGAGTCCTCGACAGTATATTTCAAAATTGTTACCGGATATAAAAGCTGACAGGAAATTACCAATGCCATGATGAAGTATATCGGTGGTATTGACAGTGAGCCAGAAAAGTGGTAATGGATCAAACTCTTTATGGATTTTTGGCAAGCTTTTGGTCTCCTCGACTTTTTTCTTCTTCCGTTATCTCACCTCTGCACAACAGTGTAATAAGATACGATTAAATAGTTGACAGGTTTTGCAATGTTAGATCAAACCTTGAGCTTTGAAGTGTCCCCCAAAATACGTCCTAATGAACGGTTCTTAACCAGCACAACACTTTGACATTTGTCAACTTTCAAAATTATACAGGGTTTATGTAAGCTCTTCAAAAGTTTCATTCGTTTCTGATCGAGGTTGAACTGTTTNAGAGAGAGAGAGAGAGAGAGAGAGAGAGAGAGATAGAGAGAGAGAGAGATTAAGCTTGTGTCTGAAATGATGAAAACACACAAAAGTTATGAAATATACTTGAAAGATTTTGAAAGATTTTATTGGATCATCTTTTGGTCTGCGATATGTCAGTCTTAAATATTTGTAAATGATGTGTTATTAGTGCTCTACAGAACAGGAATGGACAAAATGTTTGGAATGTTGATATTGTATTCAATAAAAAGTAAGTAAAATGATAAATAAGACTTACAAATGCATATATTAATTAATTACTAGTTAAAGGAACACAAAAATTCAATCCTGAAAGAAACAAAACTCTTTATTTTACCGTATAATAGGTCAGCCTAAATTATACCTTGAAAAAAATTTTTGGGGAACAAAAACTGAGTCATGCATGAAAAATTGTCACTATTTACAGATTGAAATTTACACTTTGTCATTCATCAAAATTAGAAGTAGATTAAGTCATTATTTTGTTAAATTAAAAGTCAAAGTTGGAAGTTGTTTTCTTTACTACCAGAGCTTTTTCTTCTTTGATAAATCATACTCTTTGACAAAGTGAAGGAAGAAATATTTATACACTTGTTTCTATATACTGGTATTTTTCTTTAACTGCTTTTTTTCTCTAGCCAGCGTTAATCACGTAAAAAGAGAACATTTTCTAAAATTGTCACATTCAGCTATATTAAGAAAATATAGCTGACTGGTTTCCTATAGTTAATGACTGAAATATAGCCATTTCTTGATTTTTATTTCCTTTTTAGCCAAAGTATTTGAATGATATTTGCTCCTATCCTTCATATTATGTAGGACATTGTCTTATCAAAGGCTTCTGAAAGCAATTTGTTTGATAAATTTTCTAAGGAAAGGAAAGAAATCTTAATGGAAAAGTAAAAGGCATATAAATTTGCACCTAATAGCAAAGATTCGTTTACTCTGAATTTGTGGAAATAACATCCCTATCACAAAGTCATTTTTTTTCTATTACTTTTGTAACGACACCTGCTGTTATTTGATAGGAAATATCTGTGTGCTTAGTTTACAAATCAATTCGAACACCTTGTAACTTTTGTTTAATCAATACTCAATACAAGTTTTGTCTGTCAACAAATTATTTAATTCAATTTATTGCAAAATGACTTTCAGAAGTAATTTAGATTGTATAGCACGTATGTGCAGATGGCAAATTAGACAATCAAGACGAAAAAACAGTCGTATTAAAATCACAAATTTTAGTTTCAAAAAAACGTAACCAACGTGGTGAGGAAGTTGGTATAAGAAAAATCTTTGTATTTAGCTTTCAAGGACTGTATGAAAAAAATGCCTTATTTCATTACTTTCAGGATGTGAGTCAACGGATTAGCAATTTTGATTGTTTAGGTATGACCAATAACGGAAGTGTAATGTTTGAATAAACATGAAAAGTTGCAAATAAAATCTGGTGAGCTCGAAATCTTTTACAATTACTGAACCATTGAAAAGAAAAGGAGATACCATGGCTTCTTTTTTGTTGTATGCAACATTAACTTTGATTTCATTTAGTCTATATTTGAGGCGGACTGAAACGACAAAGTTGATGTACATTGGAAAATACCCGTTATTGAAAGACGGGATCCTTCAAAACCCACATCACCAAGAGAAAATTGTAAACCAGAAAGTGACAGGCACTGGAAAGTGGCCGAAAGCAAATGTACAAACTTGGAACAGTCTTGAAGATTTACTTTCTTACAAAAGGGGTAGGAATAAATTCTATTCTTCCGACAAAAGAAAAAATCTCTGGCTTCCAAGATATAAAGAGGTCAGAACAGTCGAAGACCACTACAACCATATTGGGAGTCGTTTAAATACAGAACACACAGGCTACAAAACTGAAACTACTGAAAGGAGGGTCCTAGAGGATTTCGGCAGGAATTCAAATTTGGAAAATAATTTTATCAAGAGAGCGCCTTACCCAGGGAAAATTGCAAGTGGAATATTAGAAACCAAAAGATACCACAAGAAAGCGAAAAACCGGCCGAAGATGAGATTTGTTTCACAACAGTCGGAATGGATGCCACGTGAATATTTTCTTCCACCAAGACCCGGACGTCAGGATAGGATATTTCCACCAAAGATAGGAAAATCTGTATTAGATGACTTTAAAGCCAGGGACATGTCTAAACTAAAATGGGAATCTTGATAAAAGCCAATACAACAAATAACTGGTTCAAGTATTTGTGAAGAAATCCAAGAAAAAGTCATTTAATGAGACTTTTGGTGTATTGATGCTTTATTGTTACTCAGGGATGCATTAGCTGGGAAATCAAAATTGATTAAGGACAATATTTTTTTTGGCAATTTCTTTTTCAGTTTGATGATTTGTTTTTGTGAGTTAGTCTCTTTTATGTTGCTCTTCTTGAACAGGTCACAGTTACTAGATTAAAACATGTGCATTTACTCGTCATAATTAACACATCTGTATGCTTATTTCAAAAGAAAATTTAGAGGTATGCAGAAAAGCGTTGTATTAATGTCTGTCTTACACATGTACATTGATGACAAAAAGATTGCTTGAATTCTTGAAAGACGACTGCTACAAATAACGGATCAACGAGACTATTACTGCCGCAGATTTGATTTTTATTTTTAATTGCAAGACATAATTTTTTTCTTAACTATTTCAGTTTTCAAGCTTTTACCTTATACGTATAATACCGTGAATCTAGGTGTGTACCATTAAGGTGGATACAAATTTTCAAATGAACATTCCATTCTATCCTAGCCATGAAAAGGCAAGAAAAAACATGATCATTAATGGAATAGGAACCCTTTCGACTTTACATAGCAAAGGTTTATCGCAAACAAAATTAACTCTTTCCTGTTTGATTTAAATGCAAATTTCGGTAGCGTTATGATTTTGGTTTTGACCACTTTCTACCTATACAAATACTATTGTGTCAAGGTACTTGAGGAAAAGTACTATTGATCTGGCTTTTGTTAGATAACTAGAAAAAACTGTTTTTAAATTACTTTTGAAATTAATTTTTTGTAACATGTCTCGTAAGGAGAACAGTAAAAGTTTTATTTACTGATTACGATGTGACCTGCTTAAATATTATTAAATAAATAATTATGATTTAAGTAGAATTTGTAAAGTCTAAAATTTGGATAATCCAGTAAGGGTTGTTCAGTCTCCGTTATTTTCCATAATATACAGTTTTTTGCCTTCCAAAAAAAAAGGCTTGCAATATGAATTTCAATGACAAGACCCCTGTACATTAACTTTGGTAAGACTATTTTTCCAGAAAGGTAAGAAATGTCAAAACCTTTACAATGTTATTTCCATTCTGGACAGTTTTCAAACAATACAATTCATAGTAGATAAAGTTCAATTTAGGATAAAAAAATATATTGAATCAGAATACAGCTGTCAAAAGGCCACAAAAGTCGGTATAGTTGTGACAAAAATTACCATTCGTATTTTTTTCAGTAGAATTATGGCAGAATTCGTGAGATTAAAAATTTCATGGTAAATGGGTATTGGAATAGAAATTATGATTACCTTGGGGCAAATACAAAGTATTAACTAATGCATGATGTTCAATAGGAATGAAAACATGCCTTTGCTTCTTGTTAGTCGATAAATTATTGGGATAAAAAAGTCTGATACATTATAATTATATTATAATGGAGGGTGTACTGTACTAGATCCAAAATCAAGCAAATATAGTTGTTTCTAACGGTTATCATTCTACTGCCCCAAAAGTAGTGCTGGCGTCGTTAAAAATTCTTTCCTCAGCCTGAAGTGGTGTCTTGTAGTCTATGACTACTTTTGAATCACATTGTCGATGTAAGATGTAAGTGATCACCTCAAATCTTTACTGAAAAACTAGTTGTCTAGTATTTGCAGATAACCACACAGGCGAACAATATTGACAACCGGCAGTTTATTCTGTTTTTCCCAAAATATCAGAACAAAACAATTAATCAAATAAACAGATGTGATATTTTCATGGCACAGTATCTATTGTTAAAAAATATGTGAAGTAAAAAATGTTGAACTTAAATCGTTTCGAGTAATTTGTGAAGCTACGTCAACCTTTCACGTAGATACGTCATAAACTATTCCTACCCAGCTTTTATCATTGGATTTTAAGACACAACTTATTAATAAAAATTCACAATAAGTGAACGGGCTGCTTTACATACTAGCTTTGTTTTCAACACTTATTAAAATTTACTAGTCTTTATTACAGTCGGACCCACTTAACCTGGAATATTGTTAAACGGGACAAAATCCCGGGAAGGAAAACTTTTCCAAATATTTCACTCTATTTTACCATTGGTTTATCGGTACACTGAAAAATTGACAGCGCCGCTTTATCGGGCCGTTTCGACACCTTTTCAGGACGAAATCTAACACTTTGTAGGAAAAATCTGTTTAAAATGCATAAGGTAAAAAAAGTTACCTTGGGGTTTTTTTCATATCTTGACGCTGTTAAAGAGCAGGTATTCATCTGTAATCAAAAGCAATCCATCTGGGCCATCGGCCCTAGCGCGTACTGTTGTAAGTGTGTACTGTAATTTCTCACCCAGTGAGCACCAATTTTTGTTAAATTTGCGTTTTAAGTTCTCTTGAAGCTGACAGAGAGCTATAACTTTTTGGTAGAGATTCTCGGTACCGGAAGTGTCCTGATTAAATGGCACCGACTGTATCTCTTCCTGGGATCTTTTAATTAATACGAACTCTACTTGCTTTATTTTATTTATGTGCCATGGGTGGTTTATTTGCTAATAAAGTAAAAAATATCTTTTGTGTGCAATTTGGCAAAATGAATAAAAACAATTCAAAAGTAATTTTTGTCAACCTTCTCAATAAAACACAAAGCTTTCTACACTTTTTGAATAACTTTTTTTCAACATCTGCTACTTTTTGAACTCACAATTTTATGTTTTTCATTACCTTTACTTCCAATATTAATTCATTTAAAACTCTAAAAGTAGCCAGTAGTTATATACATGTTCCATCTTTTTTCCATTTTTTTCTCCAGTTCTTTGCTATCCTTGTAAAGTCACTGCCTTGCTACTTACTTTTATTACTAAAACATTTAGCAAATCTACTCAAATTAATTTTGAAATGAAGGCATTTGAGGGTTATATTTTAATTACGATTCTCTTAAAATTCTGTATTACGATCATCATAGTTTCGATTTTCAAAATTTAAGTCAATCAGAGAACCCATACTTTTTCTTCTTTTCTACTGCGAGCAGAAAAAGGAACGGTAGTAAAGAGGTTGGTTAAATCATTTTTATCACAATCGAAACAAACTGTTTCCTCGACCTACGTAGCAGAAAAAATTCAACGATTTTAGAGTAAACCAAGATCTCATATTTTACATCTCGGTTCCTAACTCCTAATAGCTATTTCTTTTTAGTCCAATATTTGCCTCTATTTTTCCCATAACAAAAACTACTTTGGTGTTCAGTAATATATCTGTTATCTTTGTATTAAAGCAGATCATTTACTCCTGTTGCTCAATCTTTTATTAAATTAATTTCATAACGGAGCACTACTCCTTCATCTCAAGGTAATGAGTCATGGGTGCAGATCTAACCCAATGACAGCTGTGAAATTAAACACAAATCGATCACTTTTCCCCTCCTCTTTATGATAATATGTATCTATCTTAACAGTTATGACTCCTATTTCGAAACAAAATACCCTTAAGCTGTATCAGTGAAAAATTAGCAAAGAAATAAAAATAGAAATAGTGCTTGGAAACATGATATTGTGGTTTGTGTTATATCCATTGGATAAGAAGAATACCAAAAGTGTTTTGTCTTTCCTTCTTACTATGATTGTAAAGTTTCTGTTACGTTCTGTTTCCATCTGTCCATATGGCGCAAAAAACCCCCTATATCTCAGGTTATCTTATATACATTTTAATATACTCCTTCAAGGACATGCTCAGATTTTACATATTAGCAGTAAAGTCCCAAGAGTTTCAATGCTTTTTTATATTCTGGCTCAGCAAAGGAAGTAGAAGTTTCGTTTTCATTTCCCATGAACAGGAATACGTTTATATTATCGTGAAATATTATTAGTAAAACTCAGAACCAACTAGTTGTCGATACTCGAATCCATTCATGCCTTACGTGAACAATATAGTTCACTAGATGCTTGTCTAGAATATATTTGGAAGCATCTAGGTAGGGGTAGGTGGGATTGTATAGGTCAATTAGTATAAGCTTTACCTTATCACTTCGGCCCATGTTAAAATAGAACAATATTTCCCACTCTCACTTTACTCTTCTTACTGCCAAAGCAAGGAGTTGCTTTAATATACAATCCGTTTTGGCAGCATTTTGGAAAATAGTTCGTTTTTGTTCCAATTTCAGTAGGTTTCCAGTTCTCTTACCGTCTCGCAAGCATTTCTTGTTTCCAAGTATCCACAGTTTTTGAAGTGACAGATGCGCTTTTTCCTACCATCACATTTTTATTTTCTTAAACTAGGCCTAGCTGTGCCTAAATTTATTTTTCTTTATTTCTTTATTTGAGTTGCAAAAGTAACACACAATTCCAACATTAGCAAACCACAATTTTTTGATCGAATTTGTCAATTCCATGTCACAAACACCTCTTTACTTTGCTTTGAAATTTGACTATTTAAACCCTTTCTGTTTGACAACACAAGATTCTGTGCAAACGCATCAATGTTTTATTGTTTGTTTCCAAATATGATTTCGATGGCAGATTTTGACAGGTTATGGTCTAGAATTCTTATAATTTTCTTACCTTTATCCACTTAAAGGAATATTGCAAATTTCCTCTCCAAATCAATGCTTTTCTCTTAGACAAGATAACAGGATCTTTGATAAGCAGAGGAAACGTCTGAATATTCGAAAATTAACATTTAATGAATAAAAATACTGGTTTGCTTAAAAATCAGAAATAATCTTTGTCGTAAAAAAAAATCAGCGTTACAGTGTGAGAAAATCGATTCTATGCAAGGTAGTAACTTAAACAAAAACATCTGTGCTAAGTTCTGCGATATCTGTACAAATATGGGCCACATCTATGGATCAAACATATAATTTTTTACATTGAGAAATTTGATACATTGAGAATAGTTACATAAAGAACACCCTTTCTAGGAAAATGGCACTCGAAAAACAGTGTATTGCGATTTTTTTCTGTCAGGAAAAAAAAGTTATAGTGACAATTGGTAGTAGTTTAAAAATAAGAAATTAAGCTTGAAAGACTAAAGGAATTAAAAGATATTCCGAAAAGTTAAGTCAACACTTTAATTAAAAAACACGTAAACTTTTCTGTAAACATCCCTTGAGAAGCGCTTCGAAATCTATAACAGATCAGAATACCGTAATTTCTATTTTCATATTTAACCCAAACAATCATTTTTTACANCCAATGGAAGGCGGTTAAAAAAGGGCGCAAAAAAGAGAGGTATGTAGGAGATGTAGGTCGCAGCTGCTCCTTCGTGTCACAGTCAGACAGTTCTATGTGTAAGTTTGACTTTGTGCCCGTGCCTATATAATAGTTGAATCAAAAGAAAATTCTTTTTTATCTAAAGATATCATCCTTGCAAAAAATGCATTACGATATTCTCTATTTAGGAGACATAAACAAATTTTTTTATGTTAGGATGGTAAACAGGCGATAGGGCAAATTAATTAAGATTTGGTGTTTTCGCACTCTTTTTAAAAAATTTATTTTGTCTGTGAAAAAAACCCTTAACTTTCAAAACTGGTTATATCTTAGCACAACTCCATTTTTCATTACTGAAAGCTATTCATCAAATAAAAATAATTTTTAAACAAACTCTTTAAAAGCGTCGAAATAAAACATATATCCACTGGATTTTTAGATCATAACCCCTTAAATCTATTTTCACCAGACGTATGTAGGACGTGTAGTTGTCACGACTAAAAAGAAATTTAGGCATACTTACATCTGTAAAATATATTTAGGCAAACAGCTCATATATGGAAGAAAAGAAATAAAGTTAAATGTGAGGAGTAAATGTTTACTACTTTCGGTTATAACTTTTTAAATATTTTATCTTTGAGAAGTCCATTGTAGGTTTGGGACACATGAAGTCTGCTTTGGTAACCATTGCTTTACCAGCAATTTTGAAATACAATAGCGGTTTTACTGGATTACCATCTGCTATAAGCTTTACTTTTATGCTGTCAATGATATTCAGTATTTACATGGTAGTCTGCATACTTTACTATTTTTCTTATCGATTGTTTTACTTTCAGTATAATACATATTATAATAAACAATGTGTTATATCAAATATATACATAATTTTGTGTTTGTTTTGGGGCATCATATCATTTTTATTATGATCAATATTCAACACAACTATCTCTATCGATTTATGTTATGACCAGGGAAAATACTTAGGTTTTGTTATGTATTTGCTATTAATACAATTTAATCCAACAAGGGCGTGTGACAATATGTTCCAATGTGTATGATTTTTATGATAGACCAATCAGATGGAAAAAGTCTAAAGCATATATTGCAGAAATCAAATGCCAATGAGAAGAGCCAGTGGTGTCGATAATAGCTCTAAACATTCGTAAATGTAAATCATTTCATAGATTTTCAGAAAATCTTGCGTTCTTAAAGGATTTACATTCTCAGAGCGGACTTTACAGTCAATTTGGTGATTGATTTCTATTTTTGGAAGGAGTTTACTTAAAAAAATCTGGTCGTCTTTTTGGGAAGTGTTAACAGTAATGTCATGACGATTTGTTGCAACTTCATACTTCAAACCATTTTCAAAGAGGAAATTCTTCATTACTAGGATGATAATCAAACTAATAGTGATGATGACGTTAAACGATGCTGATCATTTCTTTTTTTTGAGCAAATCCCTAAGTTTCTTGGAATGTCTTTTCGATATCAATTTTCATATTTAAAAATAGAACTGGTATTTGCTTTACATAACACTAAGACTTTGAAACAGGCAGAGGTATCAAATAGTGTGTCATAAGACTCACTCGCAGTTTTAAAGACGATTTTTGCTTTCATACTATCTCATCAATAAGGACCTTACGACAAAATTTGTTACCAGGGTACTTTCTCTAAGACTTTTCCTACGTCATAAATCTCAATAGTATTCCAATTCCTACGAACATCGTTAACCAATATTATTTACAACAGCTCTAATCTGTCGAATACGTCTGAGTGGTTCTTCATGGCTCTTATAATTAATCCCCATCCTGCTGTTTGACTTTACCAACGGGTACCTTATCTTTTCCTTTTATAATTCTTAATGATTCAATAATTCTTTATCGGTGATGTTCGTAGAATTAGTAGGTTTTATACATTTTAATATACTCCTTCANATTTTTGCTTTCATACTAGCTCATCAATAAGGACCTTACGACAAAATTTTTTACCAGGGTACTTTCTCTAAGACTTTTCCTACGTCATAAATCTCAATAGTATTCCAATTCCTACGAACATCGTTAACCAATATTATTTACAACAGCTCTAATCTGTCGAATACGTCTGAGTGGTTCTTCATGGCTCTTATAATTAATCCCCATCCTGCTGTTTGACTTTACCAACGGGTACCTTATCTTTTCCTTTTATAATTCTTAATGATTCAATAATTCTTTATCGGTGATGTTCGTAGAATTAGTAGGTTTTATACATTTTAATATACTCCTTCAAGGACATGCTCAGATTTTACATATTAGCAGTAAAGTCCCAAGAGTTTCAATGCTTTTTTATATTCTGGCTCAGCAAAGGAAGTAGAAGTTTCGTTTTCATTTCCCATGAACAGGAATACGTTTATATTATCGTGAAATATTATTAGTAAAACTCAGAACCAACTAGTTGTCGATACTCGAATCCATTCATGCCTTACGTGAACAATATA
This sequence comes from Morbakka virulenta, assembly GCA_003991215.1. Taxonomy (NCBI): domain Eukaryota; kingdom Metazoa; phylum Cnidaria; class Cubozoa; order Carybdeida; family Carukiidae; genus Morbakka; species Morbakka virulenta. Next base: position 549,391 of record RDPX01000040.1, read on the forward strand.
GTTCACTAGATGCTTGTCTAGAATATATTTGGAAGCATCTAGGTAGGGGTAGGTGGGATTGTATAGGTCAATTAGTATAAGCTTTACCTTATCACTTCGGCCCATGTTAAAATAGAACAATATTTCCCACTCTCACTTTACTCTTCTTACTGCCAAAGCAAGGAGTTGCTTTAATATACAATCCGTTTTGGCAGCATTTTGGAAAATAGTTCGTTTTTGTTCCAATTTCAGTAGGTTTCCAGTTCTCTTACCGTCTCGCAAGCATTTCTTGTTTCCAAGTATCCACAGTTTTTGAAGTGACAGATGCGCTTTTTCCTACCATCACATTTTTATTTTCTTAAACTAGGCCTAGCTGTGCCTAAATTTATTTTTCTTTATTTCTTTATTTGAGTTGCAAAAGTAACACACAATTCCAACATTAGCAAACCACAATTTTTTGATCGAATTTGTCAATTCAATGTCACAAACACCTCTTTACTTTGCTTTGAAATTTGACTATTTAAACCCTTTCTGTTTGACAACACAAGATTCTGTGCAAACGCATCAATGTTTTATTGTTTGTTTCCAAATATGATTTCGATGGCAGATTTTGACAGGTTATGGTCTAGAATTCTTATAATTTTCTTACCTTTATCCACTTAAAGGAATATTGCAAATTTCCTCTCCAAATCAATGCTTTTCTCTTAGACAAGATAACAGGATCTTTGATAAGCAGAGGAAACGTCTGAATATTCGAAAATTAACATTTAATGAATAAAAATACTGGTTTGCTTAAAAATCAGAAATAATCTTTGTCGTAAAAAAAAATCAGCGTTACAGTGTGAGAAAATCGATTCTATGCAAGGTAGTAACTTAAACAAAAACATCTGTGCTAAGTTCTGCGATATCTGTACAAATGTGGGCCACATCTATGGATCAAACATATAATTTTTTACATTGAGAAATTTGATACATTGAGAATAGTTACATAAAGAACACCCTTTCTAGGAAAATGACACTCGAAAAACAGTGATTTTATTCCTTGTATTGCGATTTTTTTCTGTCAGGAAAAAAAAGTTATAGTGACAATTGGTAGTAGTTTAAAAATAAGAAATTAAGCTTGAAAGACTAAAGGAATTAAAAGATATTCCGAAAAGTTAAGTCAACACTTTAATTAAAAAACACGTAAACTTTTCTGTAAACATCCCTTGAGAAGCGCTTCGAAATCTATAACAGATCAGAATACCGTAATTTCTATTTTCATATTTAACCCAAACAATCATTTTTTACAAAAAGAGAGGGCAATGACAAGCTGGCAAGCTGTTTTAACATAAATTTAGAAAAAGTGAAATGAATACTTTGCAGAGACAACTATCTGATTAAAAGTGAATTTTAAATAGTATTTACTTTAACTAGAAAGAAACGGTCAAGTTCAATGGAAAACTCCATTACTAACTAAAATTTATTTGAAGCCATCGTCATAATAAAACATAATGTATCTTTTAAAATCCACAACATACATGAACAGTTATGTAGCAAATGAGATGTAATAGCAATAACATGAGTTGTGAAACCACATATATAAATGTGATCAAAATTACCTTGGAAAGAATAGCAATTTTTTTTTTATTTAACGTCATTTTCCCCCAGCAAATGAGGCTCAGACGGTGCCCTTCAGAGGGACTTTGATTTGGTAGTGGGTAGTTTCTTGGCCAGATGCTTTTCCTGACGCCAACCAATGACTTTTTTCTTTGTAAAGTTTCAAATTCTCCTCGACAGCTCGGGGAATCGAACCCGGAACTCCTGATTACTATGCAGTTGCACTAAACATGCCACGGCTCCTCCTTGGAAAGAATAGCAATGCGACCTAGCAAATAACATTTTAGTACATAGGTAGCACATTATATAGCAAATTAGAGATCCTAAATAGCAAGTTATACCAACTAAGGAACTGTTAATAGTGGCACACAAAATGTTTTTTTATAAATGATATCATATATCCAAGATATTGGAGTGCAAAAAATAATTCTTAAAAATATTGTAACCAAAATTACTACTGAAACGCTAAATTTTGATTTTTGACACTAGAGGTGAAACAAATAAGCATTAAAAATTTTCAATAGCAGATCCATAAGAAAAATTTCACGCCCCTGTAACTACCGGTCCTGAGTTCCATTCTGTCTCTAAATAAATGTATCGTGACTCGTTTTAGCTTTAATCATCTCCATATTCTTTAGATCAGGGCAGGGGAGGTTCTTTTTCAAAACTAACATACACAGACACACAGAGACACAAATGCCGACACACACAGACACACACAGATGCACACACACACACACACACACACACANAATAAGCATTAAAAATTTTCAATAGCAGATCCATAAGAAAAATTTCACGCCCCTGTAACTACCGGTCCTGAGTTCCATTCTGTCTCTAAATAAATGTATCGTGACTCGTTTTAGCTTTAATCATCTCCATATTCTTTAGATCAGGGCAGGGGAGGTTCTTTTTCAAAACTAACATACACAGACACACAGAGACACAAATGCCGACACACACAGACATACACAGATGCACACACACACACACACACACACACACATATATATATATATATATATATATATATATATATTCTTTCAGATTCTTGGATTGAGCTTGAGTACAACAAGTTGAACAAGTTGTTCTCAAAAAATGCATTACATTGTAAACTAAGTTTAGATATGATGTTTAGATCTTAACCTTCTAGAACTCTGAGTTACGAAAAACCCCTCAGTGTTCAGATTTGTATTTCTTTAACACATTCAGAGCATCAGCGCTAGCATAAAATACAAAGTACAGTTGTTGGAACAACTGAAAGGCGACTAGTCTATGGCGTCACTTGACCACTATCTGCGACTAGGGTCTAAAACCCTGGCCATGAAGTTTTAAGGGTCAAGCATGTGATAGTTGATTCTGGGGTAGTTTACTATGCAAAATTCAAAAATCATACTCATTTAGTCCAATCAGGTCAAGCTTTTGAGATACAAGATTGTAAAATCCTTGTTATTAACGCACTTTAGTGCTATTTATTACCTTTAATTTCGGATTTAGTGCTTCACAAAAAGCATGCATTTTATCTAAAAAGCTTAAAAAAAGAGATTATACATTACACAAAAGCTAATCCTGGATGAAGGGCCTCTTCAGTGACTTTCGTCTGTGCTAAGTAACCACCACATCTTGTTTGAAGCACCAATAGTAGTCCGCAAGAAAGTTCACCTCCCATCGGCCTTGGTAGTGCTCTATACGAAAGTTGTGGAGGAAAAACTCTACCTGTTTCTTACTGAAGTCTCCACAGATCTGAGGGAAATAGTCTGAGTCGGACTGTAGAAAGTGAATTTTGACTAACATGCGACCCCCTAGTGTTGGAAAGTTCTTCCGGAGTTCTTCGACTTCCTTCTCGTATTCTGCACTCCTGTTGTTTCTAAAAAAGGTTGCAAGTACTGACTTGGGCAACAGTCAAGTAGACAGGCCAGCTGCACTCAGCCCATCATCAATCATTGGTTCCTTTATAAGTTCCAGTATCTGAAGCCCATCAAAATCCCAGCCTTAAGCTTTTCAATGCTTATCCGAGGAAACGTATGCTGAATGAAAGTAAACCCTCTGCCTCCCCTGTTCATTACCTTTTTAAAAGTTCTTCACAGGTCCTAGTTTGATAGGTAAGGGCTGAAGTAATATCTTGTTTGGTTCAAGAAGACGGCGAGATTGAACATTGTGCGGGCCAGGCTCCAACCATTGTCTTGGCGGCCATTCTTATCTGATATACTGTTGATCATTAGTCCAAGTATCCAGCAAACACAGAAACCATGGATACTTTGTGTACCAACCCTGTAGTCCTAAAGTCAATCCAACATTCTTAAAATATCAACCAACCATGGTCATGGTGGTTAAGAGCAGACAGTAACTGATCCATGTTGTAGTGAGTTCCTTTCATTTACCCAAGATGACCAATTGGAATCGAAGAGTATTTATTTCCATTATGAAGACGAACTGCCTTGAGACTTCTGCTGAGCAAGTCGATGAAAAGTCTTTATTACGTAGAAGCATACTCCATCACCATTGATTTCGTTAAATCAGCAATGTTTTTGTAGTAAACCAATGACGAGTCTCTCTGAATTGTGAAGAACTTTCAAAATTCTCTTTCACCCTCTGGATACCAGCAGAATGTTGTTCCAGGTGCCAACAACTTGTCCTCACGAAGACGAGAACCTAGAAACTGTGCCGATTCCTTTAAGAAGATTAGGCTTAGAGTCAGGTCATTGAGATCTGCTCTTGCTGGAAGCACTGGCATGTATTCTTCCCCGTATGTTCTGTCATATGTGTTATCAGATTCTGATTTATAGCTAGATTCCATTGCAACATCTGGCTTGGGAACAGGTAGGTCTGGATCATAAGGGACTGGTATTATGGCAGACAAAACATCAGAATACTGAACACAATGCTTGTTCTTGAGAATGATTCATTGAAGACTAGTCATGCAAAAATAGCAGTCTGTCACATGATCTTTACCCTCTCTCTACACCAAAGGAACAGAGAATGGCATACTTTTCCTTTGCTATTACTCCAATCACGCAAGCAATCAACTTATATTTTGCAGATAACATGGGGTAACATGGGTTGTCCTGGCTCCAAACATTACTCAAAAGTAAGCATAATATGCCCTCTTCACAAAATCAGTTATTTTTGCATGGGGACGAGGAAGAATCACATTACCACATTTGTAACAGAACCTGTCAGAATGATGTATACATTTGCGATCCATTCTCTCTTGATCTAAAATAATAAATGGAAACACTACATTTGTTCTTTTATCATTCCAAGTCACATTGACTGGAGGTTAGCTCTGCTAAACAATAAATGACCATCCACGTGTATAGAGAAAACGTTGCCGTTTCAGTTTCCTAAAGTTAAAGACAGATGCCGTTTCGTTTTCAGATTGAGTTTCGTTTTCCTTATAAAAACAAAGATTTGGCTATCTAAAAACCTGTTTTCCTTGAACTGAGTACTATTCAAGGGTCAAAACATGCACTAATCGTAACCTAAAAACTTAATCTGACCAAAGAAAATGAATAGTATTTTTGGATTCAGCACACCAAGAATACGCAAACCAGTTGAACAACATTCGACCTTTGCAAAAACGTTTCATTCCCAGGCCAGTGAAGGTATTTACTAACTCATGGCAATAGCCACTTCAAAGTTGTAATATCGTTTGTTTTTGCATTGCCTTCAAATTTTACGTAATATACAACTTGAGGAATTAATTCATAAGGAAGTGTTCACATATTTGAATGTTTTGCTTTTGAAATCGATATGGTCCAATATTGAAAATTGATTATGACCTGCTTGAGAAATATTTAATTTGATAAAATTTGTTTTTAAACCTTACGGAAAACTGAGAAAATTTTATAGGTACATGAACTTTAACATAGGCTCATTTTTTATATTTCTTTTAAGCGCCAAAATTCTGGTCTAAGCAAATGGGCTTATATGCTGGGGATTTGGGTACATCTGAATTTTTACCATCAATCATATCAAAACCAAAGGTCAGAAGGTTTTCCTGAAACAAATTAAAAATGCTACTTCTGCAAGAAATAGCTCCTTATGTCAAAACACCTAATTAAAATAAGAATGAGGAGGTTGACTCTTACTAAAATTGGAAAGAAAAATCTCACTGAGCATTGTAATCTAACATAAAACTTGGGTTATTGGAAGGGAATCAGCTTTTTCTTAACCAGGGAACTGAACTCTGTACACAGGTTAAGATAATGTACGTAAGAGAAGTATTAACTGCCATTTCAGAACGATTTTAGTAAACAGTTTTGTAATACAAGTTTCTAAAAAGGAGTACCCTTCCTGTAGCCGGGCAATTTTCTAACCATTTTTAGTACCAAAGGTTCAAATCCAATACGACTAGTCTTAGAACCTCTAACCATCGCCCCGAAGAAAGATGGCAAAAATATGCTATAAATTATACCACTGTGTATTACACAATTTCTACATGACTTCTCATAATTTTTATCTTTCTGTAACACTGTATCTTTTGGCATTCCGTTTTGGTTACTTGCTTCTTTTTCTTATAATGTAACGTCATTCATTGAGTGTTCAGTTCAATGTAGTAGAGAGATAAAGTTGTAAGAGACATAGAAAGTGGCGGCCAGGAGTAAAGAATCGCGAAAGAGGCAATAACTGAAGAAGAAAATGCGGAGAGGTCAATCCAACATAAAATGAAGGAAGATCGAAGTAAAGGGAAAAAAATATTCGAAATGAACTTTGGTTTCGCCCTGTTCCTTGGCTAATTTTTTTTTTATGTGGCGTCTAGATGATGTCTTTACAATACTTATATTGCCCTACATTATTTTTCCTGTCCACTTCACAAATAGCTTTGTGGTTACTGCAGTTTTACTGTAATTAAGTAGTTCGGAGTTTAATTTATCTTTCCTGTATCCTGAGAACCTGGTTTAGCGAGGTTTGATAATTTACAATGGTTTTGTATGAAAATGAATAAACAGAAAGACAACTTCTACAACGATTCTTGCACGTTTAAGTTTTCTTTTTAACTCCTATCCTGCAAACAACTTCAAAATAGTTCATGTGAAAATTGGAAGAGGAAAAAAAGTTCACAAACCTTGATTTGTTAAAGATATACCACCAGTTAGAATCAACACAGGAAAGCAAAAAGTTTTCTACATTAAACACAACAAAGGAATTGTATCGATACAACCACCTGTCTTTGGTGTTACAAGTGCATTAACCATTTTCCATATCACAACAGAAAGCCGTGGTTTACCCGGATTTGTTCATTGCTCGACAATACTTAACTAATGCAAGATCTGATGAGAAACTTATTGCAAAATTGACGTTATGTCTCGAACTAACTTCAAGAGAAGAATATCAAATCGAAGGAAGGCAAATTTGACACGGTGGTGGAAGAACTAAATTATTTTAGGTATTTTCTCTTATTTTCTGCGATTTCGCCAGCACAAGACAAGTTTGAGGTTATTTTTGGGGTAAAAGAGTTTTATTGGAATGACTAGTTACTTACGTTGGTTCATTACTAATATTACTTAAAATATATGCTGTTGTTTAACTTTTAGGGAAAAAAGTACAGGTCGAAATTAGGGTGTTGAAGAAGACAAGGTTTTATCAAGATTAAAACAGCTAATACATTAAAGGAAGTATTACTTCACTATGACTCAAAAGTGCCTTTGATGCTACAAGCTGATGCATAATCAACTGAAGTTGGTGCTGTCAGTTTAAAGCCAGTATTATATGCCTCAAGGGTTCCTACAGATTCTAAAAAGGCGTATTAATAGATGGAGAAAAGTATCATTGGCAAAAATAATTGGAGTCACCAAACTCAAACAATAGTAAAAGCAGGACGACCCTTTACTCTGAGTACGGATCATAAGCTACTGATAACTTTGTTTAGAAAACACAAGCCAATTTCTCAAATTTTATCATCAAAAATCAAACGCTGGTCATTGCTATTAAATGTTTATTGCTAGATGACAAGTCTGAGGACGAAAACAATTATAATGATTTCTACTTTACTGAGGGAAGTTCTGTTAAACGACTTTAATGCTAAATATTTAGGTATTGTTGAAATATAACATCTGACAAGAATGTTTATTTGGAGGCCAGGAATTGTTCATAACAAAAAAAAACAGTTTGAAAGGATGCCCAACTTCCCATCAAACTGCTTAATGACCGTCCGGAACAAAACAATCAAATTGGTCCTGGACAGCCGGACCGTAAAAAGGTTTACTTATTCATTTTACTGGTTCTCACAAAGGAAAATTGGCAATTGTGGTTACATCGTATAAATACTTTTTTTGTTTCTATAACAACTATAACATCATTTGTAGAGAAGAATCAACACTTGTTGTTTACAAAATTTTTCGAGTTTACACTCATCGTCAGGTAATCTAAAACAAACCAGAAAGCACTTATGAGATTCAAATATGACAAAAGATATAGTGTACAGAGACTAACAACTAACAACTAATTCTGCTGCATCTGCAATAGAAACAAATGATGATTAGGTTTCAAGAACTTGACTACAACTTAATCTTAAGTTCTCGCGACCTCCACTCATCCTTCGTATTTATTGCGGGGTTCAACTCTCGGATGACTTAACGAATGACTCTCTCCTCCAGCTGATGATTTCCTGTTAAGGTGGAATCACAGAATTCAAGATGGAGTCTTATAGGCCCTGCCCTTTGGAGGTGTTCTTTGGATCGGAACTGCATATGCCGGGTGGTCACTCAAAAATAGCAGGCAGAGCAGCCTGGACATGTTAACTTGTACACAACCCCACCCTTGAGCATCTTCTCCGTAGGTGGTGATAACATCAATAACACAGTTGCTGTGTTTTGACACTTATTTAGGCTCTTCATCACATCATCACTGACAATGTTTACCAATTTTATCAATAATAAGAATGGAATATTTCCATGAATCAACAATCTCGTCCACACAAAGACAACACCTACACACGCTGCAGCAAACTGATTATCCAATCGTTGTATAGGATATTTTGAGGCCAGGTCTTCACAGACTAATTGGACAATTTTTTCTTCAGTGATAAAGCAATACCAACTACAACACATGAAAATTCACATGTAGAGTTGTTGTTGTTGAACCGTCGATCCAAGGCAAGATATGATTCGCCGAGAATACATAGCTTAGAGACAAAGCAACAAGAAAAATATTTCTGGAAAACCCAACCGTCAAAGTTGTATTCAAACCCAACCAAGTGGTATTTACCCTAAATGTTGTCAAAGGACAAAAATAACTAATAAAGTAATTATCACTTGAGATTCAAAACTAGTGCGGGGATTTATATTTACAGATTGAATCTTAGAGTTAAAAAAAATTATTTTTTAAAATCCTTTTCAGAATTTTACCCTCAATAGCTATGTCTAAAGCAAAAAGAAAGCCTAGTTATAGTGATATTTAGGATTTCTTGCTAAAAGAAAAGGGCTGCAGCTAAATGTTGTTAACCAAAAATATTTTTAGCTCAAAATGTCGTATTTCTGGCAGTATAGCTTAAGCAACCACTGTATTGATTGTCAGAAGTCAGTTAGTAACTAAAGCAACTACTGTGTTTCAAAAAATGTTAATGAAAAAACAATATACAGGCTTTTCTATTTTGGGGGCAGCTAGCATGTTTCCTCTGCATGGTCATTTTTTTTATGTAAACCTATACAGACATAGGTTATTGACATATTTCGTTCCCACAAAACCTTTTCACTTTTATTATGGTATCTAAATTCGAAAACGGGAAATTCAATATTAAAAAGTTAAAACAACAAAAAATATACTTGCTGGTTAGGCCAATATTAAGAAAGATATAGCATAATTGGCTAAACTTTTATTGAGCTCAACTTAAGGGATGAATTTATGTCCCTAAACCATAGCGCTTCAACTTTGTCACTCATAACGGGTATCACAGCATAATGCTACCGCCTTTTTGTTTTAATGGAGAGAAATGCGATGACTGTTTAAAAAATTTGGAGTTCACCTGAAAGTGCCTTTTTCACTATAATAGTTCAGGAGCACATAATTTATTCAGTAATAGGAATGCGATATGCAATGGTCAAAGTTTTAAAATGAAAATTTCATAGCTGAAATTGCTGCAGGACTTTTAAAAGTGTATGTTAGATTGACATAAATCCTTCTTTGCAATAAATGTTAAATTTAAACGTCATTAGGTGTCATTAGAGTACAATATGATTGTATCAGAGCTAAAGGATCAAGGCATTTTATTTCAGGGCTGTTAGTACACTTCATCTTGGCACTTCCCGATGGATTTCGGTAATACTGATGATTTGTGACCCACCACATCTGCATAAAACAGTGGATGTCTTTAATTATATGACCCTGACCGTTGACTGATGTAATAGATCTTTTGCTCAGTGTCTTGTACTCTCTACTATTGACTACAGAAGTAACTTTTCGCTGGGTGGTACATTTGCCTTGCTACATCCCCAAGGCAGCTAATATTTCTCTGTTACCCAGGCCAACGTTAAAATCAGCCTTGCATAGTCTCCAGGACGCCCTTTGGTAAGGCGTACCACCCGGTCAGCCAACCCTCCTTGGGTTATGGATGCCTTTATCCTGTCGGTCCCCCTTACCATAGTGAAAGCGGCCAATTCCAGGGTGTACAAACTTTTTTTAGAGGTCATCGACCAGGGATGGCCACTCGCTGTCTTGCAAGCAGGTCCTTTGACCAAAGGCTAGGCCCACCGTCCGATAACTGTGGTTAGGCTCAGGAAGGGTATCCGGTCACAAAACTTNGTAATAGATCTTTTGCTCAGTGTCTTGTACTCTCTACTATTGACTACAGAAGTAACTTTTCGCTGGGTGGTACATTTGCCTTGCTACATCCCCAAGGCAGCTAATATTTCTCTGTTACCCAGGCCAACGTTAAAATCAGCCTTGCATAGTCTCCAGGACGCCCTTTGGTAAGGCGTACCACCCGGTCAGCCAACCCTCCTTGGGTTATGGATGCCTTTATCCTGTCGGTCCCCCTTACCATAGTGAAAGCGGCCAATTCCAGGGTGTACAAACTTTTTTTAGAGGTCATCGACCAGGGATGGCCACTCGCTGTCTTGCAAGCAGGTCCTTTGACCAAAGGCTAGGCCCACCGTCCGATAACTGTGGTTAGGCTCAGGAAGGGTATCCGGTCACAAAACTTTGCCAAATCCCTATGAGCGAATGACAACTAATATCACATTCAATTCAGGTTCGTTATCTGAAATTTCACCGGTTGGAAAGTTGTCTGGTGCCTCATTCTGATTAAAATATTCTTCTACTGTTTTTTAGCAAAGCCACCAGCGAATTTTCATTTTCTCTTTCGTTATTTCTTCCAACATCCTTTCTTACTTTTTCTGTGATTTCTTTCAGTTCGACGTCCAATAGACGTATGCTTTTGAGGATATTTCTCCGAATGTTTGCACAGCCGGATGCAGTTTTATGTCAATAATGATGATAACAATAATATACAATAAAAATAATAATATTAGTAACAACAATAATAATAACAATAAACAGCATTCATAAAAAAACCGTACATAAATAATAAGGTAATATTGTTATATATTTTCATCGTTACTTTTGTATCCCAGTAAACTTTCGATTTCTTAAGATCTTTGTTTTTACAAACTGGCCAACTCTGTACTTTTGACTATTTAAAGGTTTCCCATCAACTTAAAGATTTTTTCATTTTGAGACATTGCCCAGCTTTATTATATAAAAATAGCCGTGGCTTAATGGTTAGTGCACTGCACAGTAACCAAGAGTTCCGGGTTCGATTCCCCGAGCTGTCGAGGAGAATTTAGAACTTTGCGAAAAGAAAAAAGCCATTGGTTGGCGTCAGGAAGGACATCCGGCCAAAAAATTCCTCACTGCCAAATCCAAGTCCCAGTGAAGGGCACCGTCTGAGCCCCAATTGCTGGGGAAAAATGACGTTAAAACTAAAAAAAAAAAAAAAGAAGCCTGTCCCTTTTGCCTGTTCCAAAAAAATTTGAATTGTCACCACCTCATCTATGTTCTTAAGATACTCTTTAGTCCTACGACGAAGACATCTCAAAATAGCAGGTATAATCTCCCTAAAACCTTTGTTGTTGTCTATGCTGACCCCTTATATTTTGATTTTACATGTACGAACATACTTTGTAAGAAGACTAATTTTCAATTTTGTCACAAATTAAGAACAAGTTTGAAACACTCCTAGCTTAGGAATTTCGATCACCTAGGAAGAACATACTTCGTCACAACAATGCATACAGAGTTTATAAAAAGGTGAGATGCGAAGAGAAGAACAGCGTCAAAACTCAAAAAAAATTATGAATAACAACCTTCAGAAGAACTTACCTGCTTTTTTACCAAAACACTGTACACACTGTTCCAGCGAAATATATTCTGTATCTGAAGCTTATTTAGCATCACTTNTGATTTTACATGTACGAACATACTTTGTAAGAAGACTAATTTTCAATTTTGTCACAAATTAAGAACAAGTTTGAAACACTCCTAGCTTAGGAATTTCGATCACCTAGGAAGAACATACTTCGTCACAACAATGCATACAGAGTTTATAAAAAGGTGAGATGCGAAGAGAAGAACAGCGTCAAAACTCAAAAAAAATTATGAATAACAACCTTCAGAAGAACTTACCTGCTTTTTTACCAAAACACTGTACACACTGTTCCAGCGAAATATATTCTGTATCTGAAGCTTATTTAGCATCACTTTGCATTAGGCTCTTTGTGGTACCTTTAAGAAAAGTGAAAGGGTTCTTTACTTCAAATCTATTTGGTAGTGTGGCACCTTTAGGTTTACTGACTTTTTGCTTTGTTTATCTTAAAACTAGTGAATTCTGACTGAAATATTAATTTCAATGTTAAGAAAATATGTATTTGTTTTATTGCTTGGAAAGAGAATAGGATGAAAGGCTTTCTTATCTTCTCTCTTGTTGACTTTAACTATGCTAGCAATATCTCTACAAATGGAGAATTATCTGGTTACGTACCATTTGACCTAAATTGCAAAAGTCCTAAAGTTTTAAGAGGCTCGTCTACCATACAAGTAGATGAACATTTTTAAACGAATCCCTTTTTTCTGACCTACAATACAAAGACAGAAAAATTACTTAAAATAAATTACATTAGGATTAACAACAACGAGATAGGTTTTAAAGTTTGTGTGCAGTTTTGTGTCAGTCTTTTTGCATGGACCAAATGAAATGGCACATTTGGAAATGTAGCGTGTTTAAATTTTGGTGTTTAGATACTTTAAATGCTCACCCCTCAAATGGGCTATTTTTTTTATCTGATTATTGCAGCCACCTTTAGGGTCATAAAGAGGGTCTTGGAGGGACATTTTTTAAAGATAAAGTCTGAAATAATCAGGCAACGGGAAAAGCTAAAATTTGAAATCGGAATACGTTGAAGCCCTGAGCTATACCTACTTTTATTTGTGTTAAATCTACAAATTGAAGCAGGCATCAAAGGTAAAAAGGGGTCATATTCCCCTGCTTTTAATATTGTAGAATTACAGGAGAGCAGTATAAAAAAGGAATTTAACAAAACTGCTCAGCACGGCCAAAAGCATGGAGGCTGATCAGGCCGTATTCGGATTTCTATTCCACTTTTAAATAGTAAAAGCATCGATTCCATGCCATTTTGATCACTAAAATATTTCTGTATCTGTATCAGTGGAATACGTTGCTTTGATCTAAGAACCCGACGTCAATACAAGGCAACTTTGGTCCACTGGGTAATTTGAATTATCAACGCTTGGCAATAGCAAATACTTAGTTAAAAGTTTCTTGACATTGCTGTTGTTTAGGTTGTTTCCAAGCCATTGTGGTGCGAGGAAACACGACTTCCTATATTGCTTAATTTTTAAAGTTTAGAGTAAAAATCAATTTTTGTTTTTTTAAAAAATTATTTCTTAATTTTTGCATTGAATTAATAGGTTTTTTATAGTTTCATTAGATTAAAAACAATCTATCTTCTGTTAAGCTACTTACCACAATGGCTGTGAATAATATTTACTTTTTTGTGTGTATGCGCCTAGTTTAGATCATTGTCCTTAAACATTCTTTTACTGTTGAGAAAGTCATCAAAATGTCCAGTACTTAAACGAAGATTAATGAAAAAACAGATTTGGTGGATCCTTACCAAGAAATTCTCATTTCAAATGTATTACACTACGACGCTTATGCTTAGTAATAAGAGTGTACTTATCATTTACTTGTAAAAAAGTCTAAAACGGTTAACATAGGACCTATACAACATAAAAAGTGTTCACCGTACGACGCTCGTGCTTTTTTCGAATATATTGTTTTCAAATAAGCATATTTGTATTAATGGAATGAAATCTCGCTGAATTTTTAGCCTGACAATCTTTGATAATAGTAACACACCATTCTATGCATCAAAGTTTCCGTTTCGCTTTGAAATAAGATCCATCAGGTTCCAAAAACAAAACTTTATTAGATTCATATTTACAAAGGTACTATTGTAAACATTATTAAGGAAGACTGTTGATAAATTTGATGGTTGTTTATGGATAACTCCAAAACGCTGCATGAAAATAAGATGAAAGTGCGATTTCGTAAAACAATAATCCCTCCCCACATCTGAACACAAGTGGTCACATATGTAACAAGAAGCTCTATTAATTACAGTAGAAATATAATAACATACTTACATACTTACCTACTAACAAACTTTCCATTCGGATATTATCTTTAGTACTGACCACATGTTTGATTTAACCAGGTGGTTGCTGGCGAAAACAGGAAAACTGTGTTCATGGTAAATTTTTGAGTTTATATTATTTGGATTAAAACGACTCAGAAAAGGAGGTATGTTTTTACTTGTTTCCTTGTTAATCAGAAGATCTTATTTTTCTTTGCAGTTTAATATTACATGATAAAAGTGAGTGACGAATGCTTACTTATAAATATCGCTAGATGATGACTGATAGAGTTATAGATTTAAGAATAGTGACCTCAGGGTAGCAAAAGTTAGACGTACATTAGTTTGCTAGGCATCTTTTTTTGCTAACTAGAATAATATGACTTTTATATACGTTATTATTAAATATAAAGATCATTTATATATATATATATATATATATATTGGATAGAGTATTGGAAATATATCAAGATATAAAACCATAAGAATATCTTAAAGAAAATACTAAGCATTTGTATGTTTCTATTGTCGTAATGTTATAATAATAACTTGGTAAGAAGTAGAAACTATCTGTTATCAACAAAGAACCTGAAACTCTACCTTTTACCTATTATAGAGACTTTGCTTGTTGCAGTTTCTTTCTGCATCGTAGGGTGGGTATTTCATTGCGGGTTGTTTTCTTAAGTCTGAGTGCTTCTTAGTAGATAAATGACTTTTTACCAGTTTCAGTGTGGATATTGGGTAAGACAACATAAAAACCATTGCATCTTGTGTTTATATTATGCTGATAAGACCAGTCAAGTCTTCGGTCAGTAATTTATGCAATGATTTAAACATTTTAAACACCTTGTATTTCATATTCTTTCATGGCTGTCCCATTATATTAATCTCTTTCTTCTGCTAACAATTATGGCTACTCTATCATGTATATACTGTAGCTTGTTTACTATTCCTTAAGATAAGGAAAGTCTGGTAGGTAGGAGTACAACACTAGTAGCTGTATTATTGTTTTACACATCGATTCTGCTACATATGGGCTGACATTTTAACGAATACAAGATAGAAACTATTCTATGCATGATGCTTTTTTGAAAATTTTCACAAAATTTTAATATAAGTTTAGGTAGTTATCCAACTCTAGATGCCAGTAAGACTTTTCCTTGTGAATATTTTGATCAAAGATTTTGATTTCTACTCTTAGCTCTTTGGGCAACTTTTTGTCTGATCTATTTAATAAAAATTATTTTAACTTATTTTCAAGTTAACGAAGAACATATTTCCATTCATCAAGCCTGAAAATTTTTGAAGTTCACTATTAAGGAGCATTCTATTTCGTTTGAGTTCTTTCATGCACAATAGAAAACAGCATTGTCACCATACATGATGCAGCAAAGAAAGTATGAATGTTGTTGATCAATAGTCAAAATAGAAGAGGCCCCAGGACGGTACTTTGTGGTACGTCACATACAACGTTCATCTCAAATACGCGTGTGTTATCGAAAATCACATTTTGTTTCTTATTAAATCGATAGTCACCGATCTACTCTAATTCCAGATAATCTATACCACAGTTTGTCAATTTTTCCATCAAGGTTGCATGGTGGATTAGATCGAAGGGTTTTCAGAGGCCTATTTAGACACCACCACTACAAACCCCTTTATCAATGTTGTATCTAATCTTTTTTGACAACAAAGTAACTGCATATTCCATGGATATCCCTTGTCTAAACCAAAGCTGATGTGGGTAGAATAGGCCATCTGTTTCAGTGTACTTGGATAGCTGATAATATATCGCCTTGGTAATAATATTTGATAGAGAAAGGAAGTCTGATAATTCTATGGATATCCAACCTTGTTAGGTTGCCTGATATGGAAAAAGTGATTAATTTTTAATATTTCCTGATTTGCCAAATAATGACATTTACTAATATTTACTAATCAAATTACACTGTGAGGCAGATAGCTCTATTGTGGCATCCTTTAACATTTTTGGTGGTAGATTATTGATGCGAGCCGGTTTTGAAGTATTGAGATATTTTACAATTATGGGCGACATCGATTTCCTTTACCTTTAAAGATTTTAGTTGTTTTCTTTAAGGGTTAAGTTTTGCTTTAACATTACTGTCACTCTTGTATTTCCAGGATTTTATCCGCTATGTTACATACAACATGCAGTAGTGTCGCCATTATTTTGGCAAAAACGAGCAAAAGATATTGCTTATATTTTGCTTACCTAAGACGGTTTATCATTAATTTAAAAACTTTTTATGTTTGCACTGTCAGTTTCTTCAGGATAAATTTATTTTCCGGAAACGTATTACTTTCTCGAAATAGGGTTCATGTACAAGTTTTCTTGTTATTCCTGATCAGCAAAGTCACTTTGCCCACCATCCTCGAAAACTTGGACCAATCAAGCTCCATCCCAGTCCTCTTATTTTTTTAGAGGTAGAAATCTTGTTCTCTTATATCTAACCCATTTTCTAAGGTGACCTGAAAGCATTGCTTTGCACTTACTTTTTTATCAACAACATTGAATTTCGTTGTTAATTCAATTCCACACAGTTTACAGACATAAGACTCAATGTCAATAAGAATTTTCGTTTCCTTCCTAATTCCAGCTGGAATTCTTATAATTTGTTTAAGGATATGATATTATTATTTCTTTTAACCTTTTTAATCAGATTCTTTTGAGTAGTTACAATTGAAGTTCCTTGCGAGTATAACTTGCTTGCTCTCTCCATGTGATGCTGTTACCATAACATTGAACAATGCATCAGAATCTTAATTTACGTAAAAACACCTGTCTATGGGTCGATATAAAACATAAATTAGAATTGGTTTTGATTTTTTAGGAAATATTTTAATCCAACAAGCCTCTATGTTGTCGAGGTATTTTCTTTGTAGCCAAGGCAGGTCATTTCTAATAAATACAAAAAACCCATCTAGGTCTTTGTTTTCGGTCATTCCTAATAATTTCATATTCATCAATTTTGATTTCCATACCTCTTATAGAATTGTTAAGGTGCATTTCTGTGGTATCAAAAATTTGAATATTTTTCGCAGTTTCTTTCAAAGTAATTTCTAGAAATTCAATTTTCAAAAGGAAGACTATTCATGTATTGGTCAACTATTTTTAAAGAACTGATATCAATGTCTTGCACAGTTTACAGACATGGCTCGGTAGTATTATTAAGTTTGTCAATCATATACTTGGAATGATATGTTTTCTTGCACAAGTCGCAATTTTAACTGCATTTGATTCTTTAGAATGGTTTTTTGATAGCTGTTGCACTTCATTGCTGGACCTAGTCAGAGTTCAATATCTTCTGCGAGAATGAATAGAATTTTTAAGCCATGTTTTTGTTTTAGTCCATATTCAAGCTTGTCCTCACAGATGGACGACAAATTACACAACTCCTTTACAACAGTCACTTCGTTCGAGCACAGTGAATAAAAATAAGAGTTACAGCTGATCAATAATGTCTTTTTGATATCTAAAGTAACCATAATTCCAACAGAGATTCTTAGCATGATAGTCACCGCCATTGTAATTATTTCAGTTGACACCGATACTATAAAATCAATAATGTTTTGATAATTTATCAAAAATCTAACTTTATCTGTAAAAAAATCCACCTGTCAAAGCATGAGCTAAAACAAGTCAGCCAATATCCAAACAGCAAGACAAGTTCCTGGCTTACAAGTACAAGAATCGGAGATGAAAAATATGTCGGTCCATCATGCCATGTGATTTCACTCTAAGAGAGCACAATTACTATGAGCTAATTATTAAGCCCTTTTTGTATTTGCATTCTTCAACACTTTGTCAAGCAATTATCCTGGAAGGTGTCATTACATAGCAGCATCTATGCAACTTCTACCTACTCAGCTTGAGTTCATATCCCTCCACAATATTTATTTGCATCTATTTTTTCCTCTAGTACACTGAAATGACATTTTTAGTTTGCCCTCAACCGCATACTTTGTTTTTCAGTTTGACACAAGTTTCTCATAGCGAGGGAGGGAGGGAAGGAAGCTACAAAATTTCCATCATATGGTTAATCTTTGATAGATTTGTATAAATAAAAGTTTTGTGTTGCACAAGAAAGAAAAATCATTCATCAATCCAGATCAGATCGTAAAAGCAAGACAAATTATTAGGATTATTTCTTTTCTGAGGAGTCAAAGCTTTAAAGTAGAGTAAACTTCATTAAAATAATATTTAAATTATATAAAGTAGGTTATTTCAGGCCTTTTGTAAGTACAAGACTGGTTACCAGTGTTTTTAATATTGTGCTTGGTTGTTTACTTTACACCAGCTGGTTATAATATTTAGGTGTTAAAAGAATATCTAATGACAGCTGATAGTATATAAATAATTGTTAATGAAGCACATTTTACAGAAACTCGATGCACATGGGTTTTTTTTGGGGGGAGGAGGTTGATTTTAACGTCACTTTTCTCCAGTAGTTGGGGCTCAGACGGTGCCCTTCACAGGGATTTGGATTTGGAAGTGAGAAATTTCTTGGCCGTGTGCCCTTCCTGACGCCATCCAATGGCTTTTTAAATAAATATGACTGGAATTTAAACTTTTTTTTCTTTAAACATTAGTCTTAAACTAAAGTGCCTTCAGTAAAGTTTAATATCAAAATATTTAGTGCTATTAACTTTTTCCCAAAATAGGTTTTTTCGATTGTTTTGTTAAATTTAATCTAAACTTGATTCTGATGTAGACTTGGCCCAAGTTAACATTGCAGTGGAATACCATTATGGTATAACGATCTGGTATAGCACAGTGTTTTTCAATCGTTTGCTGTTCCAAGTGATTTTTAGTGTTCTATTCAGTTGATAATTCTTCGAGGGGAAGGCACATACCGATGTTNTCGAACCCGGAATTCTTGGTTACTGTGCAGTTGCACTAATCATTAAGCCATGCCTCCTCAAAATGTCATGCGTATGTTTCTAAAATTTTTTGAGTAATGTTTTCAATCGTTATTGTAGTAAAGATTTACAAAGAGTATAGAAATAAACAATTTTTTTTGTTCTTGACAGTGGCATTCTTTGCACTGTAACTTTATTATTACTTCGTACTTTTTCTACCTTTTCAACTGGCATACACTTTGAGGTAAATATGACTGAAATTTAAACTTTTTTTTCTTCAAACATTAGTCTTAAACTAAAGTGCCTTCAGTAAAGTTTAATATCAAAATATTTAGTGCTATTAACTTTTTCCCAAAATAGGTTTTTTCGATTGTTTTGTTAAATTTAATCTAAACTTGATTCTGATGTAGACTTGGCCCAAGTTAACATTGCAGTGGAATACCATTATGGTATAACGATCTGGTATAGCACAGTGTTTTTCAATCGTTTGCTGTTCCAAGTGATTTTTAGTGTTCTATTCAGTTGATAATTCTTCGAGGGGAAGGCACATACGATGTTTTTCTGAGATTTTACGTGCTCCATTTCGTACTAGTGAGTAAAAGTGCAATCGTAAGTGTACAGTCAATGCAGTTGACATTCTACAACTAAATGACAGAGAAAGAGTCTACCTTTGTAGTTTTTCATAGATAATCAGCATGTTGGTTCATAAGTGTTTGGATGGTTTAACATACAAAACGTTTGCAATTAGTTTATTTACAATATACATTGTAAGAGAACTAGGAACCAGAGTGCTTTGCTCACTATTCCGAAAATTACAGATAGCCAAATCTATCTTCTTTTTTCATGGACGTGGGAGGTTTCAAGTGTCTGCCCACTGACATCAGGCTAGCTGACTCCTTGTTTGACATTTTAAGTAAAGTGAAGCAGTTTCATTGGTAAACATCTGACTCCATTATAGCTTTTCTTCTGCGCATTTTTCCAATTACATCCATTGTTAAATCAAACCTTTTACTTTCTTTCGTTTGTAGTCTTATATCATTTATTCTTTTTATTGTAAACTTCTTATATTTGTAGACATTTTTACATATTTATTTTATGCAGGAGTAGCATTGATAACAATAGCATAAATTATAGCATCTGAAGCATTGCATCCTGCTTAAATATTTTTGTATAAATAAAAAGTAAATAACTTAAAAAATGAAGTTGGTGATTTTTTGGTGCATTAGCATATCATGTGTTTAGATGTTAAATAAAGCTACTGTTAACATTGAGAAGATACCTTTTCTTAATCCTTCATCCATTTAGCCTGCCATTTATTTTAACAAAGAAGAGCAATCAGTGAGAAGGAATTTGAAGACTTGAACTATGGTGATCATTTTCTATGTTAGCAACGTATACGAGAAGTGCCCTATGGTTAATTGTGCCGTAGACAGAGGTGAGATAAAGCAAAGCTGCAGCTGTGATTTGCTTATTCTCAATGCAGTCCTTAAGGTATTGCGTCAGATTTAACCTTTAAATGCAACAGAACAGTTTCAATCTGAAGCCATTTGTAAAAAATACATAACAAGAATATGGTGTAGTACCTTTTGAGGGAATTATGGATCTTACTCGTCTTTATCATGAGTATCACTCTTTCTCATGCAAGTGTCTTCTGAAAGTTGTTATTTTGATGTACAGTAGCACCAGAAGTGAATATCAAATGAAAATTAGAATATTTAAAACAAATGGATACTTATTCTGTCTTAACATATGGGTTATTTTATGTTTATGAAACTTCTGGCAGTATCGCTGTAACATACAAGTGTACGTGCATTTTTTAACAAAAATAAAGGAGTTGCAAAGCGTTTTGTACAATGTAGATGCACAATAAGTGTTTAATACAATAACGTATTAGGTTATTGTTAAAGATATTACTTTAACTGTTTTGTTAAAGTAATATCTTTAAATTGTTAAGGAACTACTTTATTAAATTTTGTTGTATTGAAACAAACTTTTGACCACTATCAGAAGGAGAAAGTGGAGGTTTATTGGGCACGAGTTGAGAAGAGAAGGAAGGATAGTGAGGAATATCTTGGAGGCTGAAATGGCAGGAAAAAGGGCAAAAGGAAGACAAAGATTGAAGATGTTAAATTGGATGATAGAGAGATTGAGGGTTAAAGATGGAAAACAGTTGGGCAAGGTTATAAGAGATAGAAAAAGGTGGAGAGAGAGGGAGAGCATTCCTATGATTCGTCTACGGTATTTGATGCCAAGACATTAGAAGAAGAAGAAGAAGAAGAAGAAGAAGGAGAAGAAGTATTGAAAAGATTTAGTCTCAACTAAAACATTTTGTTTATTTTAAGGTTCAAAATATTCACTGAATTTATACTATTTGCAATAGTTTTACTTCAGGGAGCCTTGCGTATGCTTCTTCTGTTGGATTCTCGTGCAACTATTTTACGAGGTAATTTATTATGTTTAAACTTGTGTATTTATTTGGGTTAAGTATAAGTTAAGATCCATTAACTTTAAGAAACAAAGGTATCAGGTTATTTTGAATTTGCAGAGAGTGCAAGACATTAGTAAACAGATGTCAAACACTTTTTTATTTTAAATGAAATATTTAAAGTTTCTGCTAGCTTTCTTGCCGTATAACAAATACTGTATACATAAAAAGTCATGCATCTAGAGGGAAAATATGAAGCAGACCAAATTTTGCGAAAGAATGATCCTTGCGGTGGTGACAAAACTGCAATTAAATTCATGCATTATTAATCTGATAAAAAATTTCTTTTAGTACCTAAGGAAGTGTTGTAGCACTTCTTTTCCTTGATTGCTGTGCAAGTATGGTATAAACTTTCTCTTCTCTTGCAAAGCCTACATTAAGTCTATCCATTTTTGGCTTTTCTGTATTATTATTATTATTATTATTATTATTATTATTATTATGATTATTATTTTTGTCGTTAATATTTATTTACAGGATAGCCAATTCAAAAAATGATTTATACAAATATATACAGTATATACAAGTTCTGCTCTTCCATTGGGTCTTGTTTTCTTAATCCAGGAATATATCAAAGGAGGCTATGANACATAAAAAGTCATGCATCTAGAGGGAAAATATGAAGCAGACCAAATTTTGCGAAAGAATGATCCTTGCGGTGGTGACAAAACTGCAATTAAATTCATGCATTATTAATCTGATAAAAAATTTCTTTTAGTACCTAAGGAAGTGTTGTAGCACTTCTTTTCCTTGATTGCTGTGCAAGTATGGTATAAACTTTCTCTTCTCTTGCAAAGCCTACATTAAGTCTATCCATTTTTGGCTTTTCTGTATTATTATTATTATTATTATTATGATTATTATTTTTGTCGTTAATATTTATTTACAGGATAGCCAATTCAAAAAATGATTTATACAAATATATACAGTATATACAAGTTCTGCTCTTCCATTGGGTCCTGTTTTCTTAATCCAGGAATATATCAAAGGAGGCTATGAAGGCATTTCATACAATCATACATCCCTGGATGGTAAAAGAAGAGGAAGGTGGAATAAAATTTATTAGTATTTATAAGCTAAAAACAATATAAAAGCATGATAAAACTAAAGTAAGATTACTTTTCAAAGAAACTTAAAAATTCGTGAACATTGGCAGAAAACATTTTGCATAGTAACAGTACAAACTCCTTTTAGTTGATTCTAGTTTAATTTTTGGAATTCGGATAATTTTTCCATTATTTCTAGTTCTGTTTTCCGTGATAGCAAAGTAACTGTTTATTGAGTCACACACATCTCCATTTAAACAATTGAGTATATAAACACATATCTCCTTTCTCCATAGATCGTCGATAGATGGTAGGACAGTTACACGTCAGCTTCAAAAGATTACTTTTTCAGCGCGATTTTTTAATGACTGAATCCTTCTTTTGTACGTCTTGTTTGTTTTAGAGGTAATTATTGAGCAATACGTAAAGAGTGGCACCAGTATTGACTGGTAAATCGAAGTTGCTGCTTTAACGGTTAATTGTTGTCGCAGTCTCTGGAGTAGATACAGCCGTCCTGTCACCTTCTTGTATGTTGCCGTTAAGTGATCTGCCAGGCTTAATGTCGGATCCAGTGTAACTCCAAGATATTTATAAGATGTAGTGTTGGAAATCTGCTTATGACGGTGAACAACAGATAATGATTTGTTTTTCGTCTTTTGGTGGGTACCGAAAATCATGCTTTCTGTCTTTCCAGTTTTCATATTTGTAACAAGTTCATTTCCTTCCAACCAGTCAGCTGCTCTTTTAAATTCATCCGTTATCATTTGTTGAACTGTTTCTATGTCCACTGCAGATGTAAATATAACAGTGTCATCGGGATACATGAGGATTTTACAGTCTACAATCAAGCCAGTTACAGCATTAAAATACAGAGGAAAAAAACCAGAGGCCCTAGGATTGACCCTTGAGGATCCCCACATGTAACAGGTTTCAAATCAGAGAGCATATTCTGGAAGTTGACTTTATGCTTTCGGTTGAACAGGTAGTTTATAAAAAAAACTCTTTTTCAATGCCACGTATTCCGTATTTCTCAAGGTTGTAGATTATTTGACCGTGACTTAAGATATCGAACGCCTTGCTAAGATTGGTGAACACAGCACCTGTCAGTTTACCAGCATCTTTATTTCGTCTTATTGTATCTATAAAGATTGTTGCAGCTATTTAAGTACTTCTCTTGCACCGAAAGCCATACTGATGCTCAGATAGTAGTTTGTGAGTTTCAAGATGGTTCATTTGCTGCGTGTGGATACAACGTTCTAATACTTTGGCACAAACTGGCAACACCGAAATATGACGGTAGTTATCTAGCAGGTGTTTTGAACCACTTTTGAATACGGGGGTAATCCTTGCGATCTTGAAGTCATTAGGTACTTGTCCTTCACAAATACAAAGGTTGATGATGAAATTAAGCGGTTTAGCAACGATCATTGCCGTGTCTTTTCTTTTAAAAATCCAGGAGGTATATTATCGACACCGCATGCGTTGTTGCAGTTTAGCCGTTTCAGGTGTTTAAAGATTTCATTTACGGTAACAGGGCGAAATTTGAATGTGGTGTAAATTCTGCAATTGTTCTTATACGGAAATACCCAGATAAAATCCTTTCTAAATAATGACTTTATTTTATAGTTCATTCGCAATGTTGGAGAAGAAGGAGCAGAACTTAGATGCGATCTTGTCGGGTTGAGAGATGGATTCCTCGTCGACGATGAATGATTTCGCACATGCTTGTTTTTCTTTTGACAGAAAAAATGGTTTTTATTGTTTGCCAGAATTTTTTTGAGTTTGTTGCAGAATCTTTTCTTTTGGTACTCCTTTTTTGCTTTTTTCATTGATATGTTTGTTTTATTTCGTTGAATTCTGTATTTCTCAAACTTTGCTTCTGACTTAGACTTTTGGAATTTCCTTCTAAGACAGTCACATAAATTCATTTGTTTCTCTAGATCTCGGTTTAGCCATGGGGATTTCTTTTCTTTAACACGTTTTGTTGTTATTGGAGCGCGTTTCTCTATAACTTTTAATAAGGTACTTTTTAGCGCACTCTAAAGATTTTACATTATTTTTGTTGTGAATGGGAGTCCAGTCAAGGAAGGAGAGTTCATTCTTTATACTTTCTACAACGTAATTATTTTTTGAAATAAAATGTCTAAAAGGTGTTAGTTATATTTCCTGAAAGTGTAGAGTGACTGCTTATAAATCACTTCCTATAGACACTTTTACTCCTCAAGTGCTACACACCCCTAAAATATGAGGCATCAATTGGTAATGACATTGTTTGAGATGTCAGAGTGTACCACGAGTGATCTGGAAATGACGGTTTCGATTTGCTAGATTTTATCTAAAAATGTTACCAGAAAGCTTTCTTTTAGCATTTTCAACAAGTGTTAGAGCCCACAACTTGGTCAGAAATCAAGTACTTTACCATATTGATCATGCAACATTATTATTTTTCCATCTTTTATATGAGTTACTTTGCGTTTTGTTTCGTAATAAAACAATAATAGCAGTACTCTCGTACTGAATTATTTTTTCTTGATTTAAATATTGACGAAATAGATAAAAATAAATCAAATAAATAAAGTCCATCTTAAAGAAAACATGCGGAAAAATTCAGTTTAGATGGGACTGTGAAAAATGAAAGAAAAATAATCTTGAGAGCTGCGAAGGAACTGTCAGGAGTAAAGTGTATTAAAGAGAAGTATAGAGAATAAAATGTGAATAAATATTAACCTTGACACTTCCGTACCACTTGTTAGGAGTGAAACATATTAAAGAGAAACATGTTCTGAAGAAATTATCTTGGTTTATCCTGTTGGCCTTGATAGAAATCCATATTCTAGTAGGGATAATATCAAGAGTTGGTAAAAGTGAAATTTGGTGGAGATGTATTACTGGAAATAAACAGAAATACCTGAAACAATAAGAAACAGAAGGCACCATTGTTTAACAACAAAAATAAGAAATATGTTAAAAACAAAAGACGTTTTTTGGTGGTTAGGCATGAACGTTCTAAATGCAATGGCTTCGATAGTGTTAAAGTTGCAAATATTTTGTACTAGGTAACAGACTGTCTTTTTAGGTTGAGATCTAAGATAAGATCTAGTTGGTGCTGATCATTAATGCCTCGTTTAGAAATAATAATGGAAACTTTTTATTTTTTCATCTGAACACATACAATTACAAACCTCACTAATCAAGGTAGTTTGCATTGGCTTGCCTATTTAACAAAATCAAAATTAAATATTTTACTAACAAAATCAATAAAACGACAATAGTTCAGGGTTGGTCCATGGTTTATTTCTGCGACAGAGTATATAGTATGTGGTGCGAGTGATTATATTGGAAAGTTTGGTTGAGAGAAAGTGCTCGTGTTTGTTGTCGATGTTCAAAGCGTTGCACATTTTACTGAAAATAGTACAAGATTTACCGAATATACCTAAAGAGCTCATGGAGAGATTTACAAAACTAACTTTCGAAAAGCTGGATTGTAAATCACAAATTAAAGAACGATATTTTTTGTATTTGTGAGAAGCATTTTTATCCAGGTTTGTTTCATATCCCACCGTCAATTCAAGAATGTTTAACTGTTGTTGTGGAGTAACTAAGAGCAAATCAGGCCTCAAGGCATCTCCAGTTATAATGCATGGCGATAAGAATCCACAGATATCAGCATATATTGTACA
>RDPX01000040.1:577574-588050 GCA_003991215.1 Morbakka virulenta
TTTTTTCATCTGAACACATACAATTACAAACCTCACTAATCAAGGTAGTTTGCATTGGCTTGCCTATTTAACAAAATCAAAATTAAATATTTTACTAACAAAATCAATAAAACGACAATAGTTCAGGGTTGGTCCATGGTTTATTTCTGCGACAGAGTATATAGTATGTGGTGCGAGTGATTATATTGGAAAGTTTGGTTGAGAGAAAGTGCTCGTGTTTGTTGTCGATGTTCAAAGCGTTGCACATTTTACTGAAAATAGTACAAGATTTACCGAATATACCTAAAGAGCTCATGGAGAGATTTACAAAACTAACTTTCGAAAAGCTGGATTGTAAATCACAAATTAAAGAACGATATTTTTTGTATTTGTGAGAAGCATTTTTATCCAGGTTTGTTTCATATCCCACGGTCAATTCAAGAATGTATAACTGTTGTTGTGGAGTAACTAAGAGCAAATCAGGCCTCAAGGCATCTCCAGTTATAATGCATGGCGATAAGAATCCACAGATATCAGCATATATTGTACACCCTTCAAGAGATTTGAGAGAGCCTGCTAAAAACTGTAATGCTGAGTTGTGTCGCCAAGTATATCGACCTTCCTGAAGGTACGTTTTGCAGCGGGCGACAACATGAAGAAGGGTTTCTGGTTCAAAGCAGGAAGAGCAAGAGGACGATAGACTAAGTTTCTATTTAGATAGATTTTTACGAGTTGCCAGGGTGTTATTCAAATAACGAATGGTGAAGCTGAAGACATTTTTGGACAGCTTACTCTGAACTTCAGACCAAAACTTGTTATATTGAAGTTGCGTTGTCAAAGAGAAATGAGAGAATGGTGCCTGGAGTAGTAGTAGTACTAATAGTAATAGTAATAGTAATAATAGTAATAGTAATAATAGTAATAGTAATAATTTCATTGTTGTTTTTGTCACCAAACAGGGCAATAAAAAACAACCAGTCTGAATTCAATGCTGCAACACCAGACTTAGTACTTGTACTAGGATATCTTTTCATATATTGTTAGCTGTCAGACTAGGAGTGGGGAGTGCTGTGGTAATAGGTTGTTGTCATACAACAACAACCGCTTGAGCAATGTGCCTTTCCACATTGATTGTGGGGCGGCACTTGCAAGGTTGAAGTGATGTTGCCATTTTGATTTGTTTTTCTATTTATCTCACTCTTATTGCTACAGTACATCTGCCTGCATTCAACTAACCTGGCTTGTTGCTGGGCGCTGAATGCGGGTTTTTCACCCATCCACCAATAGATGGTGTGTAATCACTCGATAGTAATAATAATAATTATTATAATAGTAATAATAATAATAATAAAAGGAAGAAGAACGATGAACATGTTAGACGGAATAAGTACTCTGCATTGGAGCAGAAATATAGGATTAAAGCAAAAGGAATTAATCTGGTTATTGAAGAACTAAATCAGAGATTAATTGCAAAATCTCACAAACTTAAAAGATATGATGAGAGAATCCATCAGTTCAGACTTAATAGAACGTTCAGCGAAGGTCAAAAGAAAGTTTATCAAGAGTTAAATGGGTCTGAGAAAGCTGAGAAGGTTAAATGGGTCTGAGAAAGCTGAGGAGAAAGGTAAGGCATTCTGGTCGGATATATGGGGGAAAGAAAAGAAGCACAATTCAGAAACGGAATGCCTTCAAAAACTGAAAGAAGAAAAGAAAGATGTACAACAGGACAACTTGATAATTTCTGAAGTTTTGGTAAAAGAACAAGTTAAGCGTATATCCAATTGGAAAGCACCGGGACCAGATGGGGTTCAAGGATAATGGCTGAAACATCTGACAACACCCCATAGTGGTATTGCCTATCGTATGAATGAGCTGGTTAATGGTAATGAGTTAATTCCTGATTGATTGACTAAAGACAGAACTGTGCTTTGCCAAAAAGATCCTTCTAAGGGAAACGACGTAGAAAACTTTAGACCAATTTGCTGTCTACCACTAATGTGGAAGTTAATGACGAGTATTATTTCTGATAATATTTTTAAATACCTGCAAGAGAATGAGATGCTCCCTGACTAGCAAAAAGGTTGCAGAAGGAGAAGTGGAAGTACCGAAGACCAACTTATCATTGATAAAGCCGTTATGAAGGAGTGTAAGAGAAAGCACAAGAATCTGGCAATGGCGTGGATCGATTACAAAAAAGCGTAAGATATGATCTCCCACTCCTGGGTAATTGAAAACTGGTAAATGTATCCGAAAATATCATAGAGTTGATTACTGAGTCCATGGAAAAATGGAAGGCAGTCTTAACAGCATGCGGTGAAAAGTTATGCGAGGTTGACATCAGGCGAGGTATATTTCAAGGGAATAGCCTGTCTCCCTTGTTGTTCGTAATTTGCATGATTCCTCTCTCCAGTATACTAAGAAAGATGAATACTGGATCCACCTTACTGTGAAAATCAACCATTTGCTTTTCATGGACGATTTAAAGTTGTTTTCGAAAAACGAAAGCGAGATCGACAGTTTGGTGTTTGCTGTACACGCATTTAGGAGGGAATTCGGATTTCAAAAGTGTGGCGTTCTGGTGTTGAAAGGAGGAAAAGTGATAAAAGGTGAGGGTTTAAGATTGACTGATAATAACATTCTAAAAGAGGTCGACCAGAATGGTTACAAATACCTTGATATTATTGAGTCGGATAAGATTAAGAAGCATGTAGTTAAAAAACCTTTCCGGAAAAAAAACCTTAGGAGGGTTAGACTATTTTTGAAATCAAAATTGCACGGGTGAAATAAGGTTACATCAATCAACACCTGGGCTGTATCACTAATACGATACGGTGCAGTAATCATTAATTGGACGAAAAACGAACTAGAAAAGGTTGATAGGAGGACAAGAAAATTAATTACCATACACAAAAGCTTAAATCCAACGTTGTAAGGTTGTATGTAAAGAGGAAAGAAGGTGGAAGAGGACTGATTAGTGTCGAGAAAATCGTAAGAGCTGAAGAAAATAATTTAGCATGGTACGTTTTAAATAGTAGAGAGGAGATGCTGCAGATGGTTAAAAATCAATGTCTTTTGAAAACAGAAGAATATAAGGACCTAGAAGGTCTTAAGAGAGGGGGAAAGGTTGAGATGATAAGAGAGCGGAAAGAGAAAAGATTGCACGGACAATTCTTAAAAGACAATGGAGCCGTTGATTGGGATAAGACGTGGGGGTGGTTGAATAAGGGACACTTGAAAAGTACCACTGAAGCGTTGATTTGTAGTTCCTCAGGAGCAATCACTGAGAATGAACAATTTGAAATACCATATTTAAAAAACAGCAGAGTCACCTTTATGCAAGGTGTGTTTCGAGAGGGGCGACAGTGTCAGCCATGTCGTAAGTGAGTGTTTCAAGTTAGTAAAAGCAAATTGGGATTTCAATTTTCTTATCATTATGCTGAAATTCCTATACATGTTGATTAAATTTGACTTTTTAAGTTTTTAATTAGTTCTAGTAAAACTCTTCCCTTTGGTGCATTTACACTAAGTTCATTCATAGCTTAATCTATTTTGAATGAGATTTTCAAGAGAATGTTTTCCTGCATTTAGTTGCTGTAGCATAACCATTTTTTAGACTTTCCTTATCATACAATATCTAAAAGATCTCGCGGTCAGACTTTATAGCGGCTATCACCAGAACTGACCTAAATAACTAATGATGAGGCATCCTGGGATTGAATTGACAGTCAAGTAATAATAAAAAGAAATAAAATGATTAGTCGTGTAGTATGATTAAAATACAAAAAGAAACAGAGTTAATTGAGAAGCTGATTTTTCAAGTATATAGGTTCACTATGTACCCTTATTTCTAGTAGATGGTGCAAGTGTGTGTGTGTGTGTGTGTGTGTGTGTGTGTGTGTAAGCTGCTGGAGGCAGATTTAAAGACCACCCCGGTGAGCTCGATCCGGCCTCATGAAACGGGAAACAAACCTCCCCTCACCGCCAAAAGGCAGATCGGTTTGGAATGAAACCAGAAACAAAAAACTTTCACTTACCACCAGGGGCAGCACAAGTTCAAAAAAAATTCTCCAAATCGACGACGGACCAGATTCGAAATCTCATGAACGACGAGATCGATTTCTTCCATGGTACTAGAAGAACAACTTAGAATGAAGGCTATTCGTTACCAACCAGTCAGGATAACCTAGCTAATCAGTATCCAGGCGTCACCACGTGGAGTTTGCCTTCTTGGACGCCCGGTGCAAGTGTAATATGGCGTTGCAACAATGCTTGCGCGATGTGTAAAGAAGGGACTAAGATATTTATAGAATCTAACAAATCTACTAAAAGTAGCTTTATTGTGGGGTTTATATCTAAATATATATCTAGTTGGCATACGTTTTCAAAACATCTAAACCTGTTGCATACAATATATCAAAGTTAATATAATAGAAAAGTGGATACTAAAAAAGTAACCTTGACATCAACAACAACATATAACAACATATGTATATTAGGAAATACTTGACTTGGAGTTCTTCTCTATAGATACTTTTTAATCAATGTTTTACATGTTCTTCACTCCTATTCAACCATGGATAGCATTAACCTTTTGTTTATTTTGTTGATGGCCAAAACAGAAATTGACTGTTTTCAAATTAGTGGAGATTATCCAGCTATACAGCTTGTTGAAAAGCAGCTTGAGGGCAGGTTTCTGTCTGTCAAACTCCTCTCTGTATTGTGCTTAAAATCAATCTGTACAGGCCGTGAGACTTAAAAAAACTTAACAGCTTTTAATATTCATGACATTAAACTAAAACGTAGTCCACTTTAGAGTTTTTGAAAAACCATGTTTTTCTGTTTCAGGAGAATGTTACCCCAGAAAGTGCTTGTAAATTCTTTCTCAAAGTCTTTAGGGTAGATGGTCAAATGTCTTTTTGCAACGATTTAAATCTCCAACAAATATGTTTTAGTAACTGAATTAAGCACAGACAAATCTCTTGTTTATAGCTAAATTTAAATCCATAAAATATGTGTATAGCGGGTGGCTGAAGCTTATAAGGAAAGCTGTCTAAAAACAGGATAAAGTGTTTATTTCATTCTTTTTTTCTCTGTCACCAGTAAGATGCTCTTTCATTGCATGTCATTGGGATTCCGATGGGTATTTTTTCTTTCTTTACTTTTCATCAAGTTAATATTTCGTAGAATTTGTTACAGACATCTATTAATACTAAAGGCCTATCTTGATCTGAAAGACGTAATTAAAAGTAGGCAAGCTATCCTTGTTGTACGTAAGATTTGATGCTAACCTTTGAATTTTGTAATGTGAAAGGTTTAAGATATTAGACCGGAAGACGCCAGAGCTGGTAAAACATTTTTTGTCTACCAGAAGCAACCTTATGAAATAACATTTTTGGGACTCGCCTTTAGATTCAACAGGTTCTTAAATATAAAGGTTTCTTATGATGTATTACTATTAAACTATTGACAAAGCCTCAAAATGTAGAATGTGGAAACATTTTGCAGCTAGATTTTACTTTATTTCATATTAAATATGTTTTAGTCTTACCATTAATTGCAAATACAGAATGACGACGTCATTCTGTATTTGCATAATATAGCTATATTAAGAAAAATCATAGTTTGGTTGAATACGTAGGCACGGTATCACATGACTTTTTACACCATTTTTTCATCAATATCATCGATTGTTCTAACAGCACTTTCAGTGGTTCTGACGAATTTGATAGTTTGTTTTAGTTTCATACTACTTTTCTTTTTCTTATCAGCTAAACTCTTTTCCTGATAAAAGCTTAACAAAATCGCCAAGCTCATGATGATTAAAGTATTTTTGTGGTTCATAATCCTGACTCAACTGAAGTGATCATTCAATAGAAGTCTGGATAGTTTTTATAAAACCCCCATTGGCTTTTTCGTACAATATTTGCTTCATAACATTTCCTTAAAGGAAGAATGGAGTGACAATTTAGAATGGTTGGTAGCACAAAAAAACGTTTTGATAAAGACATACTATTTTTTGAAAATAAAATAGTAAAGCCAAGAAACATGCGTTTACTACCTTTTCTTCTAAAGTTAGCTCACAAAAAGTGCTCTGAGATAGCCTCAGTTGAAGGAGCTGTATCATTCACTATCTCAGCATACCTTTTCTAGGAAGCTAAATGTAGAACAGTATTCAATTCATTAACATTATTGTGAACAAAGGCATTCATAAAAACGCAAACTTAGATTTTAAGAAATACCTGTTTAATTGAACAAGGTTTGTAGACCAAACTGGTCCATATGGTGAGCTCATATGAGATTAAATAAAGCTTCTAAGCTCTGTCTTTTCACACCAACAATTTTTTTTCTAAGAAAAACAATTAATCCAGATGGTAACTGGCTCACTTATTGAGGTCTGAATAAATAATAACGTGATACTGTTCTTACTAGCAGCCTAGTTTTCCCTCCAAAAGGGTAGTATCATTTATTATTATATCCTGCAAAAGGCTTTGTCCATTGATTAATAGTAATTTGAAAAAAACACACATTGAACAGTGGTGCTTACCAGAGGGGAAGCAGGAGAGCACTGAAGTTTCTAATTTGTTTTATTAAGAAGAAAAAGTAAAAGGGTAGCCCAAGTAAAGCCTGAATTTTGTCGAAGTGCTCTTTGTGCTACGGAAGTGACTTAAAGAAGGCAGAATCAAAAGTGGATCTGATATTTATCGAGATCAAATATTATCGATTTATCATTTACAAAATCAGAATTGCTATGGATTGAATATTACTATTAAATATGTTATATAGTTGTATCAAACCAAAAAGGACGTTTAGGCAAATGAATTGTTTTAGAATTGTATGTTGTTAAAAAAAATTCTTGAGCTGTTTGTTCCAGGAGCCTTTATCTATTTTTTAAAAATCTATTTTACTATTTACCTATTTATTTATCAATTCATAACTAATAGTTATTCAGGGTTGTCATTTTAAAACAATTCTATCATCAGTATAAATCCTGTTAAAACCCTGAAACACCCCTGAAACAATAGATTATTAAAAATGAAGATATGGACAGTTGGAATGTAGGTCGAAAGATGAAAACACTCTCAAGACTTTGCCTGATAATTGATTAATCTTTTAAATATTCAGATGTTTTTTTTCATTTTGATATTGTCAACATTAATGTTCTACATTAAAAACGTTGCTTTTTTTCGGAACTTTAATTTTTTTATAATTCCCGTAAATGCGAGGAAGGATTTTTATCATCCACTCGCTTACTAAGGTGTTATCCTTTGCACTAAAAAAAAAATATAGGCAAATAAAAAATAATGTTAACTACTGCCAGTTATGTGAGCTGTAGTTTCCTAAGCAAGTTTCCTAATATGAAAAAAAACTTGAAAACAAGAGGAAAGAGAGAAAGGTCGAAGCATCAAGGAGTTATTCTTTTAAATCATAAAGATGATATTCTCACTATGCAACAAAATCCAGTAGATGACAACAAGTGAAAACAAAATTAAATATTAAAGGTTACTAAATTTAAGAAATATATTTATCCTTAAAGGATTGGATTTTTCACCTTGCTGTTTTGATTGTGGTGTTGATATGCAGGTACTGCAACAAAACATTCTTGTAAACCAGGAAGGTGTGAGCACAAAGTTGTTTACTCAAGGACAAAGAAATCCCAGAATTGTGAAAGGTAAGGAACATTTACACTTATTACGACATTGTTTATTAAGACATTTGTAAGGAGTACTAAGCGATTAGGTGGAGCACATTGAGGGGAAGTTGAATAAGGAAAAGGCTGAAGAAAGAGTCACAAGAAGAGTCTGCACTTCATCGCAAAAAGCAGGGCAATGTACCGGTGCAGTTTTACCTCCAATTTCCCATCTTTTCAATCTGGTACCAGAACTGGTCAAGGAGTGGATGCAGATAAAGCTTTTCCTGGTCGCCTGGGCTGGTTTAGCACGATATTGAAATGAATCTTCAAGGAAAGATATTTAGTAATCATCCACACATTTTGTATTAATGCTATTGTTATGTACTTATATTAATTAATTAGTAATTAAATAATTGTGGTTTGGTTATTAAGCAAAAGTCAATTTGAATACAATGCACAAATGTAAAGTGGAGGTTTTGGAAGCAGTATACCATTTCCAACATAAACTTCTTGTGCACAGCTTGAAAAAAATAAAAGGTGGAAATCTAGAAGGAGGAGGGTCACAAACTCTGTGAGGTTATTACACCTCATAGTGGCATAGAGCAGCATCACAATTCTAAGTGCTTTTTGAAACTTTGAGGAAGAAGATAGTGTTAGAATTGCTGGAGAAGGCAGGTATTACAAATCCAAGTCAGCTTAGGGCTCAATTTTGCTAGTCAATTTGGCAACATTCGTTACTCAGTTGAAGTCACCCCACAATTTCTGGTTGAATGTTATATCTAGAGGACCAACATTGTCACCAGATAGGGGTGGGAGTATACAAACCTTTTGAGCGAGCCAGCAGGACAACTACCCTCCTCCTAGTATCTGACAAGCAACGAGGGATCAAAATAAGTGTGAGGGTCGTATATCCTTAATTAATGAACTTCAAATGATAGTATGTCTTGAGTTGAGACCGAAGTAAAATATAACATTACAGCAACCCTTTTGTTTAAATGGCTAAAAGAAAAAAAAGAATATTTCAAACTGAAATGGTTTTTCATCAAAAGCTGTTGCAAAAAACATTTCGGCCTCCAAATATCGAACCATCAATCAACGATAATAGAAGGCTTTTAAGGAAGCATGCTCAGTTGGTCATCATGTCAGTTTTAATGGACTAAGCGCTAAAGAAACCACTATCAAAAAACAGTTGACAAAGGATAAAGATGTGCCGGTTAGAACACAGGTTATTACTTCATTTTTACGTCCCCGAAATACACGAATGAGAACAAAATAACAAAGCAAAGGTAAAATTAAGTAAGGAGTGATCTAACCATTGCAACAACAGAACACAACCCTCAGAGAGAGAAGTCTGGCCATAGAAAAATACAGGGTTGATTCTTGCCTTTGGAAAGGCTGAACGTCGATCAGTCACCACTGCTATTTATAATGGACGAATAAACCCCTACTTAGTCATAGAAATGGAACTAAAGAGGGCATCACAATATTACATGGACTAGTCAGCCTGACAAGTTGTTCAAATTATCCCTAAATACTGTACAATTTGAAGGCCAACATGTACAATAAGTATAATATGTAAGATGAGATTAATAGTATATATTCAGTGAGAAAGAGAAAATTTTTAAAAGTTCAATTGAATATTCTTGAGTTTTTGTAACTTGGTGTTATGGTGGAGAAGCATATTTTTTGACCCCAGCCTGGCAGGTAACGGTGTTTTTCTTCGAGACACCATCTTTACCTTGTTCGTCAAGACCATACAAGGGGACGGGTATTTAAAGGCGCGGAAAATTCGCCTTTCGCCAGGGTTCCAACTTTGCCTTTAAGTTACCAGTAGTCACCATGCGGGGACGGGGGTTAACTTCTGAGGAAAAAGCTATACGGTACACTTAGCTATGCACTCTTTTCAAGCACACCGCACCTCCGTCGACTAGACTATCTCCCGTCACCCGACCTCATTAGACAATCTCAAATCATCAAAAGCATCTCGTCAGTAATTAAACCAGCCAGTTCGGAACCACAAAAAACACTATTAGATTTTAAAGAATTTTTCTTTTTCTAGGCAGACTGCCGACCAAGGCTTAGGAACTCAACCTACCCAGGGCTCACAGGTGCTTGCCAAAGGCTGACCTAGAGGTAGTTGTAGCAAAGGGTAACCTCATTCGTCCACATCAAAACTCCTTAACCCAAAGCATTTTAACACCATACCCAGGACGCATGAACACGGAGTAGCATTACTATTAACGCCATATGTGAGAGTTGAAAATTACTTATCTATCATCTATCTAACATCTATCTTTCTGCCCGAATACTATCATTGACTCTGGATGTATTGGGTTTAAGACTGGCTATTTTTAATATGTACTGACCCACAAATGCAACTAAATCAGAAACAGCAAAAGCTTCATTTTATCTTGCATCAACAAAGGATAAACAACAACTGGATAGAAACCCAAGATTTAAAGTAATTGCTGTTTGAGATTATAGCGTCACTATATCATCGCAGTGGGTATGCGGGCCAGGAGGCTATAGGGAAGTAAACGGCCCTACCCCACAATGCATAGTTTTCAGGTCACCCTTGGGCAAGGTGTAGTACCTGATTAGCCTCCCTTGGCAGGGTTACGGTGAAGTTACTGGCAGCAGAGTAATGAAAACTGCTTCAAGGCGGAAGAACCTGTAGAAGGCCAACGGCTTGAGTGGAACGCGGTTGGGCGGATGATCTACCCAGACAACGGCCAAGCGCAACAAACCATTTTCAACATGGTACTGCGGTAACGCCCCTGCTGCCTTGCAGTAGAGTCATTGGTTTGACAAAGGCTAGAGATGGTGCCTGGAAAAAAACACTGAGCGGAAGGCAATGGCAAACCACC